>BDUI01005447.1:51684-62078 GCA_002335545.1 Apodemus speciosus
TGTGTGCCACTACCACCCCATTTTTTACTATGTTAATCCCACTAATCTATGAGCATGGAAGATCTTTCTATCTTCTGGTGTCTTCTTCAATTTCTTTCTTCAGGGACTTGACGTGCTTGTCATATAGATCTTTCAACTTGTTTGGTTATAATTACACCAAGATTTTTTATATTATTTGTGGCTTTTGTAAAGGCTGTTGATTCCCTAATTTCTTTCTCAGCTAGGTGTGAACAGGGAGGGTGTGGGAAAGGGGGAAGGATCAGGTATGAAGGAAGACAGGATAGAGACCCAGAAGGCAACAAGAATGAATGGAAATATGTAGCTGCAGCAGGTAAAGGGTGAGGAGAATCTCTAGAAAGTCCAGGAGACTTGTGATGGGAGAGAATCCCAGGTCTCTATGTGGATGACCTTAGCCAAAATCCCTAACAGTGGGAATATAGAACCTGAAGAGACCACATCCAGTAGTTAAACAGGGATGGGGACCCCAACTCAATTTCAAAATGTTTGACCCAGAATTGTTCCTTTATTTAAAAAATACAGGGACAAACATGGAACAGAGACAGAAGGAAAGGTCATTCAGTGACTGGCCCAACTTGGGATCCATCCCATGGGTGAACACTAATCCCTGACACTATTACTGATGCTATGTTGTATTTGCAGAAAGCAGCCTAGCATAGCTGTCCTCTGAGAAGCTCTACCCAGCAGCTGTCTGGGACAGATGCAGATACTTACAGCCAAGCATTGAACAGAGGTTGGGGACCTGTATGGAAGAATTAGGGGACAGATTGAAGGAACTAAAGGGGATGGCAACCCTATAGGAAGACCCACAGGGGCAACTACTCTGGACCTCTGGGAGCTTCCACAGACTAAGCCAGGAACCATACAGGGGCTGGTTTGAGGCTCTGACACATATGTAGCAGCAGGGTACCTTATCTGGACTCAGTGGGAGAGCATATGCCTAATCCTGTAAAGACTTGATGCCCAGGGTGAGGGGATACAGGGAGCACCCTCTCAGAGGTAAAGAAGATGGGGGACAGGAGAGGAAGAAATTTATGAGAGGGTCTTAGGGGGGTGTAATATTTGGGATATTAATAAATAAAATAATAAAAAAGACAAAACAAAAACAGTAAACTGTAAAAAATGGAGTTAGCTGGAGGGGGTTGTTTTACATAAGCAAGCAGTTAACATAAGCTAAAATAACCTGTTAGCTAGATGTGACTTGGTTCTACACAAGCAGGTATGTTAACAGAAGCTAAGGTGATTTAGCTTGGGCATCATGACCTTGGGTTCCTAGAATAGAGTTTGGTAATTTGTTCATGGTATTCTCCATTAAGGAGATCAAATTTAAGTTAGACCTAAAATGACCTCTGTAAGAATACAAGGTAAAAGAACCTCTGTATTGTCTTGCCCTGTCACCATATTGCTTATTTTTACTATGCACATATTTACATGCAGGGTTTGAGTTTTATGATACTGGGATTCAGCACAGAAGTGTTAAGATGAAGATGCTTATTCAAACCCAAGTATTCAATACAAGTCATATTTCATAAGTCTTATCTACTATGTATTTAACATACAAGGTTGCTTCAAGAGTAGGATCCATGAAAGCTTCTTCATCTAGAGAACATTTGCAGAACAAAAAAGGAATAAAGTGAGTGGCAACATCATAGATCAGCATAAGAAATAATAGATTGGTGGAAAGAAACAACACATCTCTACAGTTTAAGATTCATTCTAGAAATCAAAATTAATACAACCTCTTGTGGGACACAGAAAATGCTATGAAATCAAACTTAGCTTTAATGAAGTGGTTTTCAAACACTATGTATACCTGCATTATTTGTGGACCCATATGTTTATGACTGGGAGCTTATTCTCATTGATTCTGTTTCATAGGTTTGGAAAGCTGCTGATAATTTAAAACCATTGGTTTTGGATTTTTGAGCCAGGGTTTTACTAAGTAGCCATTGCTGCCCTGGAATTGACAATGTTGACCAGAAAAGCCTCAAACTAAATCCTCCTGCTCTGCCTCCCAAGTGCTGGGATTAAAGGCATGAGCCACTATGGCCAGAAAAAGAGGTGGGGGCAGATATTTTGTAGATTTATATTTTACTTATTCACTTTACATCCTACTCACTAGCCATTCCTGGTAATCCCCTCCCACAATACTTCTCCCCTCAGCTTGTGGAAACCCTTGGTATTGTCCTACACTGGCACTTCAAGTCTTTGCCAGACCAGGCACTTCCTCTCCCACAAAGGATGGCCAGACACGGCACGCTAGCTAGAAGAATATATACCACATTCAGGCAACAGCTTTTGGGATAGACCCTGTCCAGTTGTTTGGGACCCACATGAAGACCAATATGCACATCTACTATATATGCATAAGCAGGCCTAGGTCCTGCCTGTGTATGTACTTTCATTGGTGGTTTAGACTCTGAGAGGCCCAAGGGTTCAGGATAGTTGTCTCTGTTGGTCTTTCTGTGGAGATTCTATCCCCTTCTGAACCCACAATCCCTCCTCCTCTTCTTTCATGAGACCCCAAGCTCCACCCACAGCTCAGCTGTTGGTATCTACATCTGTCTAAGTCAAGTAGTGGGTGCCACCTCTCAGAGGCCAGCCATGCTAGACTCCTGCCTGCAAGCATAACAGAGTATCATTAATAGTGTCAGGGATTTTTTCTTGTCCATGGGATGGGTCTCAAGTTGGGCTGGATATTAGTTGGCTATTTCCTCAGTCTCTGCTCCAACCCATGCTTGCATTTCTTGTAGGCAGGATAAATTTTGAGTCAAAAGATTTGTGTGGTTGTTGCTTCCTGTTATTTTTATGTTTGTGTGGCTATCTTCTTTTGGGTTTGTTGAAAGATTACTTTCTTGCTTTTTCTAGGGTGAAGTTCCCTCCTTGTGTTGGAGTTTTCCATCTATTATCCCTTGTAGGGCTGGATTTCTGGAAAGATATTGTGTAAATGTGTTTCATTCATAGTATATCTTGGTTTATTCATCTATGGTAATTGAGAGTTTTATTGGCTATAGTAGCCTGGGCTGGACTTTGGATTCTCCTAGGGTCTGTATGAGATCTGCCCAGGATCTTCTGGCTTTTATAGTATCTGGTGAGAAGTCTGCTGTAATTCTGATAAGTCTGCTTTATATGTTACTTGACTTTTTTTCCCTTACTGCTTTTAATATTCTTTCTTTGTTTTGTGCATTTGGTGTTTTGATTATTATGTGACAGGATGAATTTCTTTACATGTCCAGTCTATTTGGAGTTCTGTAGGCTTCTTGTATGTTCATGGGCATCTCTTTCTTTAGGTTAGGAAAGTTTGCTTCGGTAATTTTGTTGAAGATATTTACTGGCCCTTTAGGTTGGGAATCTTTGCTCTCTTTTAAACCTATTATCCTTAAGTTTGTCATGCTGACAGGAGCTTGATATAGCTGTCTCCTGAAAGGTTCTGCCAGCGCCTGACAAATACAGAGGCAAATGCTTGCAGCCAACCACTAGATTGAGCATGGGGTCCCCAATGGAGAAGTTAGAGAAAGGAATGAAGGAGCTGAAGGGGTCTGTAACCCCATAGGAGGAACAACAATATCAACCAACTAGTACCCCCAGAGCTCCCAGGAACTAAACCACCAGCCACGGTGTACACATGGAGGGATCCATGGCTCCAGTTGCATATGTAGCAGAGGATGGCCTTGTTGGACATCAAAGGGAGGAGAGGTCCTTGGACCTGAGAAGGCTTAATGTCCCAGTGTAGGAGAATGAGATTGCAGGGAGGCAGGAGTGGGTGGATAGGAGAGGAGCAGGGTGAGAAGGAGATGAGATAGGGAATTCTGGAGAGACCTGGAAAGGTGGTAACATTTGAAATGTAAATAAAGAAAATATCCAATAAAAAAGAAAAATAAAAAAAATCACCCACCCCCACAAAAAATATTTAGTATGTATCTTGGTCTCCCTATCACTCCAGTGGGGTTCCTGCCTGGCTATAGGAAGAGGCTTCTTCAGGTTCCATATCTCCAAGGTAGTCAGTTATAGCTAAGGTCACCCCCATTGATTTTTGGTTACTTTCCCTATTCCAAGTCTCTGTCTTTTCTCGGGGATGTTGGCAGAACTTCTAATAGCACCTGCACTAGATGCTAATTTAGAGTTATAGAAACCACACTTAAAGAAATGAGTTCAGAGGTATACTAGTAGTATTCACTATGGAATTTCTTTACATTCTAATTCTGCTTAAAGCTTCTTTGATAACCATCATTTTGAAGTAATTCTACCTAACTACATCTGTTTGAAAATAGATATACTTGTAAGCAAATTATACTTATAATTCCATTTGGAATTAATTTTTCAAAGAAAATATCAAGTGTGTTTTAAATTTTTATATCTAAGAGGGCTCGTCGAAATCATTTTCTTAGAAGTCAGTGTCTACTTGAAGGCTACAAAAAGAGTTTACTTTTGGATTGTAGCAAATGATGAGACTACCTGATGGTCAGTCTGTTTATAAAAATTAGCTGTTAAGTTCACTGTCTGGGAATGCTTTGGTTACTTTAGCTTGAATGTGCAGAGGAATTAAATCTGAAATGGTGCCATACACTCCATTTGGACAGCATCATGCAATTATTAAGTTTCATCTATAACCTTTCCATATTAGAAAACTCCAAATCATATACAAGTGAATAACACTGATGGACTTATCAATGACAATTTGTTATCAAAATAATCTTTGAAAGCCATATAACAATGTAGGTGCTAAATGATAAAGAGATTGTTTTCAAGTAAAGATTAATGCATGGTCATTCTAGGGAGGGAAAATAGCATGAGGACCAGACATAACACAGTGAATGACTTGTGTGTTATGAAATAGATGAGGGAAAGGAAATATAGAACACTGGTTTCACTAGAAATGGGGATTAAGGTTACATACCTTGGATGGTAAACATAATGTGGGCCATTATCTACATAAAATTTACTCTGTTCCAGGTGTTGACCCAAATACTTCATGCATACTGATGGATTAAGTTTCAACAAGTCATTAACCTGACTGCTATCACTAAACCTCTTTTACAAGAATATTAGGTTACTAGGGAGCAAGCAAATGATTATTATAATTCACCAGATTTTTATTTCAGAAATGTATTTGTGATATAATGCCTTAAGCCATAGTCAGAAATTTAGGAAACATGCTAATGGTTCAGGCAAGACTGAACAAAAACATAGAAACATTAGATATCTGATATGGAAACGACCATACTATGGTGATAAGTCAAATTTCAGGTTAGGAATTTTCAGCATAGTGAATAAGATTATTATTTCACAAAACTCATCTATAAGTAAATGAAAGTGCTAATATTTTTAGAAACTGTTTTAAGAAAGGTAATGAGCATAAAATTTGCTTGGCTGACCTGCTGCAGGATACAGAAAGAGTAGAAGAGAAAGCTTCTTTGGGTGTGAATCGTATTTGTAAAGTCCCTGTTTGTACTACTAGAGATCCTACTTCCATTATCACTGCCTGATGTGTTAACAAGAAATATGTTAGCATGAAGAGAGGGCAGGGATTTTCAAGACTAGAAATCCAGTTTATGAGTCAGTTTAAAAATCTACCAGAACTTGGAGGCACAATGTCTTAAGATGATCTATCCCTAACAATTGCATGCCATTTCAGATAATACCCAACAAGTTCTCCACTGAAAACTAGGAAGCAGCTGAAAAGGGAGTGTAAATGCCAGCTCAGTATTTACTGAGCATTAGTGTATACGAGCATCACTTTGGGGGTCTTGCTAAAGTACTAGTAGGTTTGCTGTAAAGCATAAGACCATGTTTACTCTGAAATCTCAGGAGATGCCAATGTTGTTTTTCTATGGTCCACACTTGGAGTCAACATTCTAAGTAAGTATTACATGATAAAAATACAATGTAGACAAAATATTTTGCATTTGGGAGCAGACACATCAAAAAGTAGAAAAAGACACTGGTAAAGTGATTACAATATATTAAATTATGTCAAAATAAAAAAATGTAATTTGAGTGTGCACTATACTTAAAGTACTAGTGGGTTATTTAACATTATATCAATTATTAGACAACCAGTATATATGTTACCCTGTCAACAAATCTACCTCAGTTTGGATGAGGCACATCTTAAGTGTTTAAGAGTCACGTATAAAAGAAAGTATAGGCCCAGATATTCATTTCCAAATCATGTGTCTTGAATCAATCATCAACAATCAGAAATGATCTTTATGCAGAGACTTCAATCTCTCACAATGAATTGGAAAATTTTTATCTTACCCTGTCCATAATTATTTCCTTGGTTTACAATGTAATCTTAAACAGTTGCTTCACTCAGTTTTCATTTCCAATTTTGATACAAGATGCCCAATATATGATAATCTCATTTTAAACTAAGCCACTTAAGAAATTAAATAGGAAACATAATCAGCATTAGAATAGAAATCTGGAAATAGAAAATCAGATCTGTAAGTGCTTTGGTTCATTTACTTTCTAGGTGATTTGACCCACAGTAAGTTTCCTTCCTGGTAAGTTGTAAGTAGGTGGTAGAAAATTATCTCTAAGGCTTGTCCCAGTTCTTACTTTCTACTAAACTGTATCTAATGTTACACATGACAAACATATTCTAATTACAAGCCAACAATGAAAGTAACAAATGAGTATATGACAACACTTCCAGGCCTTGGGTCATCTCAACAATATATCAATTCCACTGATTAATGAGCTTTGGGGAATAATCCATACTGAAATTTTTCCTAGTGAATGAACCTATATCCAGTCAATCTTGAAAAATAGCCTTTGCCACAGCAATAGTGATGTGCCAGAAATAGAACTTGTGCTGAAAGCTGCAATAATTCAATCATAATTAGCTGTCTAAACTATCCAATAAATCCTCTAAGGTTTTGCTGCTTGTAACAGGCAGTGTCAAAGCTAAAAAAAACAGTATGAAATAGAAAAATTGCTACATTTACTACACCTGATTTGATAGCAAAATCATGGTAAGTTAAAATCTTTTTTCCAATTCAAATTGGTTAAATTTTACTTAAAACAATCTACTAGCTAGGACTTCAAAGTACATCATCTGAATAGGTTAGAGTGGTGAAAACTGATGACCTTTATTTAAATGGAATTGGGGCAGTTGTAATCATATAGCATAAAGCATAATATTTCTTTACCATGATGAGGTTCTCCAGTGGCTTTTATGAAAGACTAACAGTATTTTTGAAATGGTAGACAGGTTTATAAGACAGAAAAAAATCTGATAGCTACCTCCAGATTTCAATAAAGAAATTGAGAAAGGGATCAGATATGTTATTTAGGTAAAATTAAGTCTTTACCCCAAATAGTACTCCCAAGTTTCATATTTTTATTCATTATCATAATCTAAGTAAAATGTCTCACTGCACAACTGATGAAGTGAAGAAAAGCAATCATAATAGAAAGAAGATCAAAAGCATGTATTAGCAAAGGCATTACTAGTAAGTTATGCCCAAGAAAAGATTTTTAGACATATGAACATATGTAAACATTACTGAGGAAATATAGTTTCCCAAAGGTTGTTTGTTTAAATGGATACATACATACACTTAAAAGAGGATTATTAGAAATATAGATATGAAAACATCACTGAGAAAGTACACATTCCCAAATGGATAAATGAATACATACACTATACACATGTACATAATGGAGATAGATATGACATGAAATTAGAAGCAAAACAAGAACAAAGTGGACAAATGGGGAAAGGGAGGGGTCAGCATAGAACAGGACAGTGGAAATATTCAAGGTGCAATGTATATATATTTGCTTTGAAGTGTCCTTATGTAATACAGTATTCTGTACAAAACTCACAATTACATTCTTTAAAGGTTGGCTAACTCTGAAGGCCCAATATAGAGAGTATATGCCCATAGTCCTCTCTCTACTTTAATATTGTTTCCAAGATCATGATTCGTATTTATCTCCTGAAATTAGCTCTTTTTTATAACATTTTCCTCAATAGTTATAAGTCCACAGCTTCTGAAATTAAGTCTTATGGCCTTCAAAAAGCCTCTATGACTGAGTTACCTAACTCAGGATGATATTTTCAAGTTCCATCCATTTGCCTGAGAATTTCATGAAGTCATTGTTTTTAATATCTGAGTAGTACTCCATTATGTAAATGTACCACATTTTCTGTATCCATTCCTCTGTTGAGGGACATCTGGGTTCTTTCCAGCTTCTGGCTATTATAAATAAGGCTGCTATGAACATAGTGGATCATGTGTCCTTATTACATGTTGGAGAACTTCTGGGTATATGCCCTGGAGTGGTATAGCTGGGTCCTTAGGTAGTACTATGTCTAGGTTTCTAAGAAACAACCAGACTGATTTATGGAGTGGTTGTACCAGCATGTAATCCCACCAGCAATGAAGGAGTGTTCCTCTTTCTCCACATTGTTGAGTAAGGTAACTTAGTCACAAAAAGAGCACACACAGTATGCACTCAATGATAAGTGGATAGTAGCCCAAAAGTTCAGAACACTCACGATTCACTTCACATACCATATGAAGCCCAAGAAGAAGGAAGACCAGAGTGTGGAAGTTTCAGTGCTTCTTAGAAGGGTGAACAAAATACTCACAGGAGGAAATATGGAGACAAATTGTGGAGCAGAGACAGAAGGAAAGGCTGCCCCTATAGAGACCACCCCACCTGGGTATCCATCCCATACACAGACACAAAACCCAGACGCTATTGTGGATGCCAAGAAGTTCATGCTGAAACAAGCCTAAAATAGCTATCTCCTGAGAGGCTCTTTCAAAGTCTGGCAAACACAGAGGTGGATGCTTGCAGCCAACCATTGGACTGGGCATGGGGTCCCCAGTGGAGGAGTTAGAGAAAGGACTGGAGGAGCTGAAGGGGTTTGCAACCTATAGGAAGAACAATATGAGCCAACCAGTAACCCTAGAGCTCCCAGGGACTAAACCACAAACCAAAGAGTACATATACATGGAGGGACCCATGGCTCCAGCCACATATGTAGCAGAGGATGACCCTGTCAGATATCAATGAGAGGAGAGGCCCTTGGGCCTGAGGGTGTTAGATGCAACAGTGTAGGGGAATGCTAGGGCGGGTGAGGGGGGAGAGAGCAACTGAGATTTACCATATGAAACAGTATATTGACACCTGCGCATATATTCAAAGGCAATGAAATGAAAATATGTTTGCATAAAAAAGTATATTGATATTTATTGCTACATTATTTATGTTAACCAAAAATGGAAAATGCAAAAGTTCAAAAAGTTCATCACATATTGAATGCAAAATTATATATATATATATATATATATATATATATATATATATATATATATATTCCATATCTGGCAGTAACAATGCAATGTTACATAATTTTGAGACATTATACCAAAGTAAATTTCAGACCAAATAGAGCATATTTTCTCCTTTCCAGTGGAAACCCACACCATTATTTATAAAATATCAAATGATTATCCCTGTAGGCATACACATATTATATATTAACATTATGCAGACTGTACTTAAGAATATACATGTATATACATAGGTATATAACAACAATAAAAAAGAACCCAAGAATTTGAAAGATATTAAGTAAAGATATATGTAATCAAGGAAATGTTTATATATACATATATACACATATTATACATACATACATACATACATACATACATACATACATACATACATACATACATAAACATACACACATTTGTTCCACTACTTGCTTGCATTAAAGGTCATGTTTGGAGCCTCATTTTTTCATCTGCAATCAAGAAAAGAGCAAAGAAATACACAAAAACTTGCTTTTAAATAGAAAGTATAATCAAAAAGAAGATTTCTCTAGGTATGTTGGTAGAAAAGATGAAACATGAATGTAAATAGGAAGACTAAATAATAAAAGAACCATTGCACAAGAGGAGGTGGAAAGATTKTAAGAGCCAGATAATCAGGAATTTTCATAGAAATGTCAGAAACTACACCACTGAAGTCTCACCAACATGCCAGCCTAAACATAAGCTGGACAAGATTGACACCAATAGACATACTAACCCTACACAAAGAACTAGATGCAAGTAAATCCTGAAAGACAGAGAAATAGTCTCCCTCAGAGAATATAGCAGTTGGTTATACAATAACAGTACCTAGTAGGCAACCCTGAGAACATATATCAAAATAACAATATGAACAATGAGCAGGTTCTATTTACATGTTTAGAAATATACATATATATGTGCATATTGCGATAGTTACTTTTCTTTTTTTTATTGGATCTATTCTTTATTTACATTTCATTTCCCTTTTTCCTGGTTTCCCCGCCCCCCAATGTCCCATATGTCTTTTTACCTCTCCTCCCCCCCCCATCCCCC
>BDUI01005447.1:83112-98748 GCA_002335545.1 Apodemus speciosus
ACACACACACACACACACACATACACACACATACACACAGTCACATACGCATACATACACACACACTCACACACACGCGCACTTAAAAATAAATATTCTAAAACAAAAAAGTACTCAAATGTACCTCTTGAAATAACATCAAAAATATTTATAAAACCAAGGGTAATATCTCAGCTCACTTTTAAAAGTTTCATTTCTACCTGTATCACAACTACTTAATCCAATCCCCCAACATCTATCATGCAATACTAATGCTTCCCTATGTCTTCTAGCTCAAGATAGTGTTAGTAAACTGTGACTGGGCTGCTAAACCCTTCATTTCTACTCATATACTAGGTGTTTGCTATATCTGACTTGCTGCTTATATAACCAGACTTTACCATTATATGGACATATGTATATGCATATATATGTATATGTACCCACACTTCAGTTAAGTTTTTATTTTTGAGACTATGCCATTCTGTTAGTCAGTGGAAAGATGAGCTCTGTATACCTTCCTGAAATTCTTTCCTATAACAGTCTATTAAATTTGCCTGTTAAGGGTTCTCTGAATGTATCAAAATTGGAGTCTTCTGTGCTTATGAATGTGGGAGTAAGCATGGAGTTATTTCTGTTACACATGCACATCACTCATCATATAAAGTCTTTACTGACATAATTTGGAATAGCAGTGTATGTTGTGTGTGGCAAAATAAAATCACCAAATAATAAACAGCACCAATTATGTTTGATTTGACTGATACATGAATATTATAAAAATAGAGCAAGGAATAAAAATCAGTATCAAGAAAGGGAGCATAATAGGCACTGTTTTTCAATCTCCCATATTAATGGAATTTTTCAGAATCTTGCTTCTTTCAAGAACGCATTCTTATCGCCATGAGTGAAAATTGCTATATCAATGCCAATAATTCCAAAGTTATGATGTTCCCACCCTTGAGCTCAATTTCCTAGAACCACTGCCTAATACTTCATACCACAGGAAATTTGGATGCCTGGTTTTGCAAATGCAATCACAGACATTTAATACATCGGGAGTTTTATACTAGCTTGGATCATTTCATGCAGTTCAACAAGGTATTCGTTCTGTGAGTGACCTAACTTTGGCATTGGAGAGAGGTCAACTTACTGATTCTTACCCTGTCACTGATGATAGAATAAAGTGCAGGTCAACCTGGAGTCTTTATTAGGTTCAAACCTAAACATCAGCTAACAAATAAAGGACAGCCTGTGGAAAAGCTTCCTGCTGAGCTGTGGGAAAGTTGGTACAGGAGCACAGTATCTAAGCTCCACAAAGTCCTTATTAAGTGTGACAGCAACAGCTGGAGCTGCTAGAAGTGGCAAGAGCAATGAAAGAAACAAAGGCCGGTTAGGAAAAGGAGGATAAGAAGAATCTAGTTCGATGTCCTAAATAATGAATGTTCGGGTTGCTGATATGCATGAAAATCCTAGCAGGCTCAGTGTATGGGGTTTTGTATTGCACCGTGAGCAATAGCTCTAATTCCTCTTGTTTGCTTTAACACATCTTGTTACATTTTCCCTTAAAAACATAAAATAGAATTGCATTTTGGAAACTGAAGGCACCCTATGTTTGGTTTGATGGATAACAATGGTCTTCCTATGATATGAAGAAATTTGCTTGCTCAATAAAAACTTTGAAAGTAGATATAAATCCTGAATTTAACATGGAAGGACCTCTATATGCTTAACTTTACATGTACCAGCATGTTCATGTTTAATTTCTTCTTGAGTCTGTTTGAATTAATACATTTTCCAACCTCCAACCTAAAATGAAATTTTCTATAGTATCCTCTGAATGCTGGTTAAAGTTCCATGCTTTCCTATAAAATTTTCCTTAATTGCACAAACCCAATTGTTGGCTTTCCTTCCATTTATTTTTATAGTACTAATAGCATCAGGTAACCAGGCCCCTACTTTCACATAATTTAGCATTGTCTTCTGCCATGACCCTCTTGAAGATCAAAGAAATATTCCTCTTAGTGCTTTAAGAGTACTCAGTACTCAGTACTCTGTACACTGTAAATTCTAGGGATGAAAAGTGTAGTCTTTCAATCCTGAACTTAATACTGCCTGTATGACTAGAGGCAAAGCCATATTATTTTACAATCATTTCACATCCTCATTTGTGAAATGAGAGAAAAAAAGAATCATACCTACATAACAGTGCCATAGCCTCTTATTTTATTTAAAAGATAAAAACTATGTTTTGGTTTTTGTTTTCCAGATCTTGGCCCCTCATGGTAAGATTGGGTTTTAACAACTGTGCACATGTGAATATATTTTCACTAATCAAATGAGGTATTGCTACACCTAAGCTTGATAATGCAACAAGAAAATACAGAAGAGCTGGAAAGGTAATTTTACATGATCCACATTATTCCTTTCACAATCCAGAGAAACACAAAGTATCACAAAAACAAAAATATGTTCCACACGAACAAGAAAGAAGTGAGTACACAATATCAACTCAAATCCTAACACTAGCTCCAGTGTCGTGAGCCACAATCTTAGATCACTTTCCTTTCTTTACATCCATTCCTACCTCAAGGCCAAATTGACTCTGAAGGCTCCTGGGTCCTATGGATTTGGGATTCAATTCTGGTACTATTAATACAGAGCCTAGGTCAATCTCCCTAAAAAGACTAGCAGCAAACAGTCTCCAAAAGACAAATAAATGACCAATAGTACATGAAGAAGCATTTAATATCACCAATCTTTAATAAACTATCAATCCAAACTCTAATGAGCTATCATTTTGTAGCTGTCAGAAAGGTGAATGTCAAATATTTGAAAGATCAGAAGTATTGTTTCAGAATGATGTAAGGGAAAGAAAACTCTTGCACACTGTTGGTTAGAATATAAATTAGTATGGTAATTACAGAAAAGATGTGAAAATGGAGCTATCACATGAGCTATCACTTCTGCTTCTTGGCTTATATCTAAAGGAAATGAAGTGAATGTATCAAAAAATGTATGTACACAGTGTTTGTTGCAGTACTGTTCACAGCAGCTAAGATATGGAATCTTCTGAATTGTATATCTACATGAACAGTGTGGAATGATATGCAGTAAAAAAGGTTGAAACACCATTTAAAACACCATGGGTGAAACTTGAGGACTTTGTGGTAAGTGAAATAAGCAAATAGTTAATATTTTCATTTGCATGTAGAATCTAAAAATGTTGTATTCAGACATGAAGTAGAACACTAAGTGATGGGAGCTAGAAAGTGGGGAAACAAGAAAACAAATGTATATATATTTTTGTGACTTTTTTGGAAACTAAGTGCCATTTCAATGTTACAATCATTTTTGGAGTTATTGTAATCAATATGAATATCGTGTTTTTTCAAATCTGTTCTGAGCCTAGTGTTAGCTTTGTGAACATACATGTATTATATATATTCTGTATAGTTATACTGCACTAAAATATTAACTTGTTTGTTATGAGAAAAAGTATGTATTGAGTACTTTTTGCTAGCCTGATTGCTTAATCTTTTTTTAAAAAGGTTTAATTTTTTATCGTTAAACTGGCTTTTATTAATGGTTACAAATAAAGTTGCAGTTAGAAGGGATGGGCAGGGAAAATTTAGTCTTGAGTGCCTTTGGATAGAAACATGAGACTAAGATTAGGTTTTTTCTCATTAAAATATCTTACCAATGTTTTATGAAAAAAGAAAAGAAAACTAATGGTAGAAAGTTTCAGATGTGTGTAAAATGTACGTTCTCATGGTGTAAAGCACTTCATAATCATGCTAGGTAATGACTATGTTGACTAGCTTGCAATGATAAGTTGGCAAATTTCGATTGCCAAAATATTACATTTTATTTATGTATCTGTATAAACTTTACTTTTAAGACACACATCCACTTTCTGTTTATAATAACCCAATACCACAGAGTGTTTGAATGGGAGAAAACACGTATTTATTTTGGCTCATTGTTCTGTTCCAAAGTCAAGGGGCCACTTCTGGTGATGACAGTCTTGTTGGCAGCATCCCAGGTTGATTCAGTGTACTATAACAAAACATGAAGAATATAGACCTACATATGTTTATATTTTCTGTGTTCTCATCCTCTCAAAATGCCAGAGTTCAATCATGCATACCCTGCCCTAATAAATTTAACTCATCATAATAGCCCCCATAGCATCACCTCTGAACACTACATATAGATCATTTCTACACCATAGTGATTCACAATAGGGATGAATGTTTACCACATATATTTTAGGGGAAAGAACCAAACCATATGTAAAATATAATTGTCTGTGCCTTCTATACCTCATGTAGATGATGCCACCTTGTATGCCCTACATTTCTATTTGGTAAATATTATCCTTATTTCCATTTCATTTGTTTGTTCATTTATTTATTGGTTGCTTGAGAGTTTCATACATGCAGATATTAGATTTAGATCAAATTTCTAACCCTTTTCTTCACTCCAAATCTTCCAATATCCTTCTGTGCTATTTTCTGTCAATTTGACACAAGTTAGACTAATCTGAGAAGAGGGAACATCAGTTGAGGAATTGCTTCCATCAAATTGGTATGTGGGCATGCCTGTGGCAGGGTTAAATTCTTTATTAATGATTGATATAGGCAGTTCAGTCCACTGTGAGTGGTGTCACCATTCTGCATGTGGTTCCGAGTCATATAAGAAACATTGCTGAGCAAACCATGAGGAGTAAATCAGTAAGCATCATTCTTCCATGGCCTCTGCTTCATTTCCTTCCTTTTGGTTCCTGCCTTGATCTCCTGTCCTGTCTTTCTACAATGACAGACTGTGACTTTTAAGATGATGTAAATGCTTTCCTTCTCATGTTGGTTTATATTAATGTTTTCTTACTACAATGGAAGCAAACTAGTCCTGAAGGCATGGCACTTGTTGCAGCAACGAACATAGACAAGCAAGTATCTCCTATTGTATAGAGTACATTGGGTATGTGCACATGCATGGTAAAGCTGAAAATGTGGTGAATCTATATTTTTTTGTAAACTCCACACTGACATTCATGGTGGCTATACCAGTAGTTGTTCTTGCCAGCAGTGAGTAAGGGTTCTCCTTTCTCAGATCCATAACAGCATCAATTGTCATTTATTTTCTTTGCAAGTTGACTTTGGATCTTAAGTATTCTGACTGGAGTATGTTGGAATTTTAAAGTACTTTTAATTTGCATTTCCTGGATGACTAAGAATGATGAACATTACAAAAATTACCCAGCCATTCATATTTCATTCTTTGAGAACTAGTTAGTTTCATACTCAGTTTTGTTTTGCTTTTGTCAATTGGTGAGCTAATTGAAATTATTCACAGGTATAGCTATGAAGAGTTACTTACAGGATTATGGGTAACTAAAAGTATCTTAATCACTAAAAAGAACATTCCAGTCACATGATGATGCACAAAGACTGCCATACTCGGGTTTTAATTATGATCTTTAAAAAATTATTTTTTGTGTTATTTCTGTAATCTAGATGGAAATATTTTGTTCTATATGTAGCTGATAAATACTTTTCCTTATTCTGTTCACTTCTTCACTTGAGTTATGGTGTCCTTTGCTGTACAGAAACTACTGGCAACTTAGTTGCTTGGAAAGGAAAAGTCATTTTTTCTCTGAAAGTGCAACTCCTGGTAAGTCAAACACATTCTGAGAATATTTAGGCATCATACTTTGGCCTATATGAGAGAAAAAAAGAATGCAAGGTTGGGGGGAAGGGAAGGAATAACTCTGAAAAGACTTGGCAGAGGGTGAACTTGACCAAAACTGACTATATCACATTGTCAAAGAACTAATGATAAATAAAATTAAAAATAAAAGAAAGATCTATTGGATTGTTCTCCATCATACACCCTCCATTTCAAAAATAAAAAAATAACTTTATACCTAAAAACAAAAACAAAAACCATTGCCTATAACTTTTAACTGACTAACAGTGTATTAATGACACAAAGGTAAACATCTTAATCATATTGGTAGCATAATGGATCCTTCAGGTCTTGTAGAGTTTACCTCTTGTGATTAATATCTTGTGAGGATGATACATTCTCAACTACAGATTCCAAACTAAAAATTTTAAAAATAATACTCTACAAGCATTCTTCTGTCACTCTGAAATCTTAGCATATATGAGTAAAAATTACAGTGCTTTGGGTTAAAGTAAATAAGAAGTTATTGGGAATTTTAAGAGAAAGACCAGCCAGAGACTGCTCCACCTGGGGGTCCATAACATATGCAGTCACCAAATCCAGACACTATTGTGGATGCCAACAAGTGCTTGCTGACAGGAGCCTGATATAGCTGTCTCCTGAGAGGCTCTGCTAGTGCCTGACAAATACAGAAATGGATGCTCTCAAACAACCATTGGACTGAGTCCAAGGTCCCCAATGGAGGAACTAGAGAAAGGACCCACGGAGCTGAAGGTGTTTGCAGCCCCATAGGAGGAACAACAATATGAACAACCCAGTACTCCCAGAACTCCCAGAGACCAAACCACCAAGCAAAGAGTGCACATGGAGGGACCCATGGCTCTAGCTGCATATGTAGCAGAGGATGGCCTTGTTGGAAATCATTGAGAGGAGAGGCCCTTGGTCCTGAGAAGGCTAGATGCCCCATTATTGGGGAATACCAGGGCAGGGAAGCAGGAATGGGTGGGTTGGTAAGCAGAGGGAGGGGAGATGGGATAGAAGGGTTTCCTAGGGGAAACCAGGAAAGGGGATAACATTTGAAATGTAAATAAAGAAAATATCTAAAAGAAAAAAAAGAAAAAGAAAAAAGAGAGAAAATAGGTCAGAAACTCAGTTCAAATAAGTAGAAATCCAGTTCAATTGGATAATCATAATCAGTATCGTTTCATACTTGCTATCCTCATCAAAACACCAATTTGAAATATTAACGACTATACTTTACAGAAGAATTCAATGCTGCTGATTAGACCAATAATAAATATTTATGTCCTGCTATAAGGGGTTATTTCTTATTTTTACAGATCCAACAAAGAGTTATTTGGAAATAGTCAAAGTTCATGTTTCCAGATTCTGTTTCAAAGTGTTTTTGAACAAATAGCCTAGGTCTACCTTCAAAAATTTGTATGAGATAGAATCATAAGTGAAAATCGGATAGCAGGGTCAAATTACTGGTGTAAAGTCACTAAGCTAATTATTACTGAGTCTAGATGAGGGCCGCTAATGATTGCTAATCTAGCTATTACAAGTTTGATTTTTCTAGATAACATGTTTGCCTCAGGGGGAAAAAGCCTTTGCTTTGAATCACAAGTTAAAATTAAATGTGCACATCAGTGGCCCCCCACCCTCGTGTTTCTAGTGTGTTTAACACCAGGAGGCTCATGGGATACTTAACAGAAAAAGGTCAGTTTCTACATCAGGTTGGGAAGGTAGAATTGGGCTTAATCTTACATTTGAATGGTCTCGCCATTCTATTCTCCTTGTGTCTCTCTTTAACCTTGCCTCCAAATTACAAGTTCAAATATTTGCATGTGATTAATCTAATTCTGCTTCTTATGAATGCCTTCCTTCCCTCACTGTTTCTTGATTTTTTTCTTACTTGGTGTTGTTTTAAGGATAGACTCTTCATAGTGTGTGGTATCCAGTTTACTTTCACTTTAAGGTAAAAAGCCTACATATTTAAATATTAAATTCCCTAACTTTTCCCAGCCTTGGTGGTTGAGTTTTTTTTCCATTGATTTTATTACAACCACATGGGCTGCTTGTGCTTGCTACATATCTTTTTCTGCTTAAAGCTAGATAACTATTGGGTACAATCTTGGCCATCATTCATTTCATGCCTTATTTTCATTGATTAGGCAGCTGAATTCTTTATAATAGCCCATCACCAGCTTATTTATTTTTAATCACCTTGTTATTCTACAAACCTAATTTGCCCAGCATTTGGTTCCATCTGTTTCTCACCAGCCTCATCAAATAGCGTGCGGTCAAAAGGGAGTGTGCAGCAGGAAAGAAATCAGTGTCATCCGTGGGATAGCAGAGGAATATAATGAACAAGGAATAATGTGTATGAGTCATCTTTTGTTTAGTTCTGAAACTGTTTTAGAACCAGACAATGATAATATTTGGCCAATACAGTGATTCTACTGAAGGGTACTGAGTCACATTCTTTAAAATGGTTAATTCTAGGTGTTAGGAATTGCATTTAATTTTGAAAGAGAATTTTATTTATTTATTTTTATTAGATATTTGCTTTATTTACATTTCAAATGTTATCCCCTTTCCTTGTTAACCCTCTGAAAAACCCATCCCTGTTTACCAACCCCCCTCCCACTTTCCTGACCTAGCATTCCCCTACACTGAGGCATTGAATCTTCACTGGCCAATGGCCTCTCCTCCCTTTGATGTCCCACAAGGCCATTCTCTGCTACATATGCAGCTAGAGCCATGGGTCCCTCCATGTTCATTCTTTGCTTGGTGGTTTGGTCCCTGGGAGCTCTGGGGTTACTGGGTGGTTCATATTGTTGTTCCTCCTATGGGGCTGGAAATGCCTTCAACTCCTTGGATCCTTGCTCTAGCTCCTCCATTGGGACCCTATGCTCAGTCCAATGGTTGGCTGTGAGCAATGGGTATTTGTCTGCTCATAAGGCATGTATATTCTTATGAAAAAGGCAGATAATAGCCTAAATAGGAAAGCAAATTTGATTATTTTTTAAAAGGTACTCATAACCACGGGGATAAAGAAGAGGAATCTTATACTTTATAAAGGTGATGAAATTTTACTTATTATTATTATTATTATTATTAGTAATAGTAGTAGTAGTAGTAGTAGTAGTAGTAGTAGTAGTAGTAGTAGTAGTACTCCTGCAGAGTTTATACCTCAATCTTTTATTTACAAGTATTGTGGACCTCTGCATGCAGGTTCTCTACAGAATAAACACTCTTTGCTGTTGCAACCTATTTCAGTCTGATGTATCGTTCTTTGCAAATCCTGGACCCTTATAATCAGTTCTCTTCTTTTTTTGAATGAATCTGGTTTGTATGTGCAAAGTCACACAAAATAACAATTATCACGGTGGACCAGCTCAGATAGACCTTCTACTTCCACAGTCAGATGAAAGTATTTGAGCTAAAATCCAGTTGACATTTTGGTCATTTTTCCTTTCTAGTAATGTCTGCTTAATGGGTATACAATGATTTTAATGCAAAGAAATGAAAACATCAACATGGTCGCTTCTTTTCTGCAAACTTATTTTGTACCAAATCAGGATTGTCATTTGAACATTTAAAAACATGAAGTATGGGCATGTTTTCTGTATCTTGCCCTTTTGCTCACTCTTTCAAGACAGACCGGTGTTATTTACTGGAGTGCAAGTGAAAGAAGGCCACTGAAATGCTACGAGTATGAGATGGGCTCCCCGATCTCTCGTTTTCTCTGTCCTGACTCTACTCTCTTGAAGCTATTTAAACAGGTTCTTCTGTGTTTACAGTTGAATCCAGCAGCAGCATGCCTTTTATGTGCATATTGACCTTCTCCTGATTTAATATCAGTTTACTCACCCTTCCTTTCATTTTCCCCATTCCCACATATTTCATGTATTTTCATAAGTTGGCTCAAGCCTTTGGGAGAATTAGGTGGGGAATAAAAACATGTGATAAAAATAAATGGATAAACATCTAAAACATTTAAAGAGAGCACCAGATTGAAAATAAAGATCTGCTTCTGAACTACCTGCCTTAACATTTTGACTCTTTTTTTTACTCTTCTCTGCAATAGAAACAAATAATTGCATGGGTACATACAAAAAACGACATCTTTTTTGAAGCTCAGATTCAATCAGGGTGACCACCATCCTTAAGGTATCAAGATCCACTACAGAATAAGTTCACTCCCAAATAGCATCAATATCAGTGGCTTTTTTTCCAAGAAAAGAGGAGTAAATTGCATAGAAATTTTTCTAAGAAGCTACTAAAGGGGACAATGATGCTTGAAGTAAGGAGCTACCTTGTTATCATTAAAAATATTTCTTGTGACATTTATTATTTGGTTAATATAATAAGATATAATTGAGAGTATAAGGTTTTCAAATCAATATAATTTATTAATGATCTTTATTTATTACATTCAGAGAATATAATGAATAGGACATTTTAAATAAATTATGGTATAATGCCTCACATAAATTTTGATTAAAATTTACCCAGGAAAAGATATTCATCAACAAATAAATTGCTAATGTAGTCTTTCCTATGTCACAAGCATGCCCTCATAAATGTGAACCTTTTTGGTGATATCTGGATCTCCTCACCATTCTGTATTTTATATCTTGACCACTGAGCATTTTACTTATTTAAAGTTTGAACAGTGATAAAACACTTGTGGTATTAAACTGCACAGTAAATTATCTATATTCTCAAGTCTTAAATGGAATCTCTCAAAGTAAGTGCAACAGGAAGCCTACTGAGATTTTCAAGATCATTCCAAGCATTTAGTAAATGTCTTATTATCTGTGTGTAATTAATCAGTGAGCATAATATAATAATGCAGGTTTATTTCTAGTTGTCTCCTATTCAATATGGAACAGTACAAAATATGAGTGAAAGGTTTAAAACTAAGAAGCTTAGATCTCAGGGAGTTGGCTCTAAGTTTCCTTGTCAAAAATCAATCACTGTAGATGGGAATATTCAGTTCATTCTGATTCCTACCAGGAAAAGGAAATGTGGCAGAAAGATGAAAGACAAAAATCTTAACAAGAGTCACTGATTCTATCAAAGGTACTATGATTTGTAAAATCATTCCCTGTATGTCACATTTATTAATATGTAATATATTATACCTTGTTTAATTACTTTATCTGTAAAAATCTCACATACATAGTGAACATACCTTAAAAATTTAAAATAAGTGTGCTAAAAATTTCTTCTCAGAGAGGTTTGAGTTAAGGTTGAATGTCAATAGCTTGTTCTAAAAGAGAGAAGAAAAGGAGGGAAGGAACAGGTGGAGTGGGAGCAGGATGCAGGAAGAGAGACCATTGTTGCCACTAGTCACTAGATAATTGCTCAGAACAGGGAAATGAACAACTTTAGGATGGAATTTTGAAAGCTTGCACTATGAATTCTGGCAATGTTAAGATAAGTACATACTCCAAAATCAAGTACCTAGATAGACATACTGGTCTCACATGATTTTATTTTTCTATTGTATCACTCATGTTCATTAAAGTGGGCATACACTGATTTGAATCTATGAAAAATGTCAGGCATGCAGTTAAAAACCAAATGGTTCCCTTTTTAATATCTTGTACTTTTACACAACAAATAAAAGTATTATACATATTTATTATACATGGTACTTTCAAGTGTATCTGAATGTGAATTTTGAAATAGCTAAAAAGGTAATTAACACATGCATTATCTCAATGAGTATATTTTTATGTGTGGTCACAAAAAGATGGTAACTGTGTGAGATAATGAAAATTCTCCTTTTTAACTACTTATCATGCATTTAAATGCCTCAAAGTGAGGCTACTTAATTTTTGAGTGATTATCCTTAAACCAAACATCCATATCAGTCTTTTTCTTAGACTCAGGGAACATCCCAGAAGAGGGTCTAGAAATAATGTATGAGTAGGAGGATAGGAATTTGTATTGCAAAAATATTTAGACATGACAGGGCTTTTGCGCCCATGAACATCAGCTATAGTAACCTCATAAGATATAGACTGTCAGATTACAGTGTGAATGGGGGATGAGCACACAAGGCCTCATTCCTAGCCAAGGAACTATTGGCAGTAACTGGTTGCAAAGGGAGGAGACATTTTTCTTCATAAGTACAGTCATTGGTAAGTTGCTCACAATCTAGTAAATAACACCATGCTTATGTTCATGCAGGTTACCTTAATTTAACCCAGTGGGTTAATAAAATAACAGCAAAAAATGTCATGAAAGCCAAAGAGGGACATGCTGGGAAGAAGGGTTTGGAAGGAGCAGAAGAGAGATAAGAGAGGGGGATCAAGATATATTACATATGCATAAAATTTTAAAACAAAAATAATTCTGAATACCTAAATGTGGTAGTAAAAATTCAAACTGTACTCTTATGTTGAGGCTTCTTTATATTGTCACACACCTTCACAAAATACCATATCCACTATAGTTATATCCAACAAAGACTATAGAATATCCTGTCTCCAGATGAATAGTAATCTGAATCTTAAGTAATCTGAACACATGACATAAAGTTGGAAATTAAAGTTGTTTTTCCATAATAGAACTACTTTGGATGATTGATATCTCTACTATACTGACCTATAACTCACCAATATCTTCTGTAACTGACTTTTAATTCTCTAGATATTGAATTAGATGATGCCTACTTCTAATAAAAATAGAGTAGGTTGCATATTGGTGCTTCACCTGAACTGTGGATTTCATCTTTATTTTTTCTTTCAGGGAAGCTCTAAACTCTTCCTTTGCAACTATGCTTATATTGCCTTATCCTCTACTGAAATATGCATTAATCTCACAAATTGTCCAGCCGTTGAGTAACTACTAAGGTTTTTGTGGTCACTTTACAAACAAGGAATGAAATAATGCATACAAGGAATTGGTCACTTATCCCTCACTACTGGCAATAGTACAAGAGACATTTAAACTGGTAACTCCTTTACCCATGTTTCTTGTGAACAATGGTGAACAAAGTGCATATATTCAGTCACCATTAAGTGTAAATATACAAACACATGTAGATTAACAGAAACTTATGAATTTCCATGAAATAACAAGAACTGCATAATTGAGATAAATAAAGTTTTAAATAAAGTTTATTATATTTTTTTGCCTTGGAAAGTTGTTATTTGTTGATTGATAATATTTTACATTTTTATGTGTAATGTAACAATAAACAGTTGTTTTGGCATATAGCACAGTACACATGAGTGTCAAAGAGTTTTGCTCAGAGCTAGATGATCTCTGTAAGTTGTCAATTTCAATTATATGTGTTTTTCAGTTTTTCTAATTCCTTTTTACACTTTATCACATATCACTTGCTCATTTTAATTTTTAAATTTTTCAGAGTATTTATTTTGATCATGTTCCTTTTCTCCCTCAGCTCTTCACAGATTCTACCTCCAGCTTGTCCAACTTGTATTACTTACAATTTTTAGAGGCTGCCTACACTTGCTTGGGGTCCTCTCCTGTATGGAGTTGTATTTAAGTTCATAAACATAATAAAAAACTATATTAAAATTAAAATATATAGTTATCTACAGAGGTTAATGAAAGATGAATACACATACTGTGACAGAATTGGCATATTATATAAGCAAAAGATTTATTCTAGCCAGGCAGGTCTATAATGTAATTCAGGAGGTGATGCAGGATGAAAGGAAGTTCAAGGTCAGCCTGAGATACATAGTAAGATAAGAGATAAAGAGAGAGATTGAATGACTCTAAACTAAAATAAGTATGTATTACAATCTCCAAAGATACCTAGAAAGAATCCAAAGAAGCATACTATAATGGCTATAAAGAAATTGAAATGAAACACTAAACATTTTGATTTTTCAAATGAAAGGATGAAAGCATGTTCAAGAGAAAGCAGATTCAAAACAAGCACTCTGAACAGATGAGACTTGACATGTAGTTTCGTGGTAAAATGCTAGTACTGCCTTCACAAGGACATACCAACAAAACAAAACAAATATAACTGAGAATTTCAAGCATATAAATAAATACATTAAATGGAAGATATCATTGATAGCCTAATTTAAGTGATGTAAATAACTTACAAAAAGCAAGAAAGTTATGAATTGTCTACAAAAATGTATTGTAAATATAGAAGTACCAGCAGTTTGACAATGGAAGGAACTAAGATAGTTAATTTAGCAATATGATGATACATTAATGCAAAGTTATTTGCTATTGATAAAATGGGCATTGCATAACTATAAAAGGTCAATCCAACAAATAGATATAACAATTATAAATATATACATCTAATAAAATCTAATAAGTTGTGGTTTTCTTTGCTTGTCTCTATCAGCTGTAAAGAGAGGCTTCTTTAATGAAGGGTAATATAAAACTAAGATGTAGAATGTGGTAAGGATTTATGTTGGTCTGTCTCAAAGACAGCAGTAGATTATTTTTTATAGCTTCACCAGCACTAAAAAGCTGATGAGGTTTCCAGTATCAGGGATGATTTCCCTCCGGTTAAGTGGTCCTTAAGTGCAATTAGACGGCTGCTGGTTGCCACCAACATGTGAGTGCCACTTCCTGCACTTTTATACATATTTTGCTATACCAGTAAACATCATGTTTCATTGGTGTCACTGGGATAAACCTATTGTAGGGAGTCCAGTTCCAATGAGTTCACTTACCTTACTGATCCTGTATCAATGGCTCTGGCAACACTACAGTAAAGGGAATGGAAAAAATTATAACAACCAGAATCTGAGGAAGTCTGCTATGAAACAATCTATTCTAGAAATGGTCACCTAAGCAAGACCAGAAGAATAGCAACATAAATGGAAATGTTAATGTGGCAGAGAGAGAAACTTTATGGGGTCCCACCCTTCAACCTTGGTTGAACTACAGCCATATATCAACTGCTGGAAGTTGATATATTAACCCCCTCAGTGGAAATATTCTCTTATTGGTTATCCGATACTGAGTAGTCAGCCTTGTAACCACATTGCATACAAACAACAGTGATGTGCTCATATATATTTGTACATACAATATAAACATGTATATGTAACAAATACAATAAAATAAAGAGGATATTGGAGATGGGCATCACAGGACTTCAAGGGAGGATACCTGGAAGGGACTGGAGGAATGAGAGTAAAGGTGGAAGTAATCATATGTCAATTAAAAGCATTTTTAAAAATCCAATAACATGCATTGAGAAGGAGGTAGCGTCTATTTAACTAGAAATCTTCCCGAGAGCTTACCATAGCTTAGTTAGAATGGCATTCTGTAAAGTGGTTCATCTATACTTTCTAAATGCCAAGGCCAATGTCTCAGTTAGGGTTTTACTGCTGTGAAGAGACAGCATGACCAAGGCAACTCTTATAAGGACATTTAATTGGCGCTGGCTTACATGTTAAAGGGTCAGTCTATTATCATCATGGCAGGAACATGTCAGTGTCCAGGCAGACATGGTGTGGGAGGAGCTAAGGGTTCTATGTAGATCTTGATCCAAAGGCTGCTAAGAGAAGATTGGCTCCCACATAGCTAGGAGGAGGGTCTCAAAGCCTACCCCTACAGTGGCACACTTCCTCTAACAAGGCTACACCTCCTAATAGTGCCACTTTTGGGCCAAGCATATTCAAACCACCATAGCCAAGGAAAGTAAATCTTTAAAACTTATCCTGCATTAAAGAATACTAAAGAAGATACACAAATACAATGTGTGCTTCAGAATTTGAACTTGTCCCAAAATTTTTATGCTGAAATATAGGATGAAGCCATTTAAACAAATGTGTATGTGGAGTATAGAATTTAAAAGAGACAACTAATGAATTAGTTGAATATCTAGATTTTTTTCTATTTAATTTTTTATTGGATATATTCTTAATTTACATTTCATTCCCTTTTCCTGGTTTCCCTGCCCCCCCAAATGTCCCATATGTCTTTTTCCCTCCCCCT
>BDUI01005451.1:53769-66202 GCA_002335545.1 Apodemus speciosus
TTCTACTGTATAACTTATTATCAAAACCCCATTCTACCTCTCTCACACATCCTCGAGTTCCTGATATTGCTTCCTGTTATTTCCTCCCCCTATTCTCTCCCTCCCAATTCAGGGTCAGGAAATCAAATAWAAATATGTAGTAGGTGGAATGAGTTACTGGGGATAACTTTTGAAGGTTCCCAGACACCAGGGAAATGTGAGGCTCCCAGGACCCAAAGGGGGTGACTTTAGCTAAAATGTTCAGGAAAGGGGGAGATAGAACCTGTTGAGACCACCTTCAGTAGATAGGCATAGCCCCTGTTCTAGGAATGGGGCCACCCTTGCATCACAAATTTTATAACCCAGAAATATTCTTGTCGAAAGGAAGAACAGGGACAAAAATGGAAAAGAGTCCGAAGTAAAGGTCAACCAGAAACTGCTCTACCTGGTGATCCATTATGTCTGCAGACACCAAGCCCAACACTGTTACCATGGCCTAGAGGCACTTGCTTATAAGAGCCTGGTGTGGTGGTTCCTTGGGAGGTCTGACCAGCAACCTACTAATGCAGATTTGGACTCTTAGAGCCAACCATAAGACTGAGYTCAGGGAACTAAGCTGGCAGCAGGACTGGAGAAGTGGAGTTAGATTACGACCCCACTGAAAGAACAACATAGGGTAGCCTGATCACCCAGATATCCAAGAGACTATACCAACAACAAACAAAAGAGTGTACCAGGAGGTATCCATGGCTCCAGATACATATGTAGCATAAGATGGCTTTGCTTAAGAGTAATGGGAGGGGAGACCATTTATTCCGGGGGAGTTTTGATGTCCCAGCATAAGGAGATGTTGGGGTGGTGGGGAGGGAAGGTGTGGGTTGGTAGCGGAGCACCCTAAAATAGACAAAAGGGAGGCAGGAGGACAGATGTGGAATGGAGAATTGGTAGAAGGGTAACCAGGATATGGAATATCATTTGAGTTGTAAGCAAATGGAATGATTAACAACAAGAACAACAACAAGAAGAACAACAACAGAATCTGTTCTACATCTAATTCCACTTAGGATACTTACTAACTATTCTCTTCAAGGAAACAATACAGTTCTCATTATAGAATCAGTGCCCAAGATACTAAAGAATTTTGATTCTAATTTCTTTAGATATAGTACTTATTATCAAGTAGCATAAAATCCCACCACCCCCACAGACACAAATGCACAAAACTCAGTGAACTCTATATTTATAAGTGATCTACAGTATGTAAACACAGTAAATAAAATTATTGGTAAACATCTTTGGTTATAAAAGATAGTTCCATGAAACACAAATGAATTCCACAGATTTCAATATAGACCCTGTTTTCTTATATGCAGAAACACAAACTAATATAATGTTATAAATATAAAAATTGAAATCTAAACTATCAAAATGTATTAGTAGAAAATATAAAACTAGCAAAAACTCATTTAATAGAAAACTTTCACTTTGTAAAACTGAGTGAAGAGGAAATAGAAAAGGATTGTTAGAAGGAGAAAATATGAGAGAAGAAACTTAAAAGTTAATGAATGTGAAAGAGTAAGGAAATAATACCAATACTCTTCAAACTATTTCATAAAATAGAAACAGAAGAAACACTACCAATTCATTCTATGAAGCCACAATTATGCTTATACCTAAATTACAAAAGACCCAACAAAGAAAGAGAACTTCACACCAATTTCCCTTATGGAATATTGATACAAAAATACTCAATAGAATTCTGGCAAACAGAGTCCAAGAGCACATCAAACTGATCATCCATCATGATTTAGTAGGCTTCATTCCAGGGATGCATGAATGGTTCCAAATATGGAAATCCATCAATGTAATCCACTACATAAACAAAATCAAATTAAAAAAAAATCACATGATTATTTCCTAGATGTTAAGAAAGCATTTGACAAAATCCAACACCCCTTCATGATAAAAGTCTTGGAAAGACCAGGAAATCAAGGCCCATATCTAAACATAGTAAAAGCAATATATAGCAAATCTATAGCCAACATAAAATTAAATGGAGAGAAACTTGAGGCAATCCCACTAAAATCAGGGACTAGACAAAGCCCACTCTCTCCCTACCTATTCAATATCGTACTCAAAGTCCTAGTCAGAGTAATTAGACGACAAAAGGAGGTCAAAGGGCTATAATTGAAAGGAATATAATTRCACAATTTGCAAATKATATGAAAGTATACTTGAGTAACCCCAAAAATTACACCAGAAAACTTATAAATATGAAAAACAACCTCAGCAAAGTAGCTAGATATAAAATGAATGCAAACAAATCAGTAGACTTCATCTACTCAAGGGATAAACAGGCTGAGAAAGAAATTAGGGAAATGACCATCTTCACCATAGTCACAAATAGTATAAAATACCTTGGTGTGAAGTTATTCCTTCACAACCAAGCAAGTGAAAGATCTGTATGACAAGAACTTCAGGTCTCTGAAGAAGGAAATTGAAGAAGATCTCAGAAGATGGAAAGCTCTCCCATGCTCATGGATTGGCTGAATTAATATAATAAAAGTGGCCATTTGCCAAAAGCGGTCTATAGATCAAATGTAATCCCCATCAAAATTCCAACTGAATTCTTTATAGAGTTAGAAATAGCAATTCTCAAATTCATCTGGAATAGCAAAAAATCCTAGGATAATGAAAAGTRTTCACAACAATAAAAGAACTTCTGGGGAAATCAGCATCCCAGACCTCAAGCTGTACCACAGAGCAATAGTGATAAAAACTGCATGGAATTGGTACAGTGACAGGCAGGTCACTGGAATAGAAGTGAAGGTCCAGAAATGAACCCACATACGTATGGTCATTTGGTCTTTGACAAAGGAGCTAAAACCATCCAGTGGATAAAAAAAGATGACCTTTCCAACAAATGGTGCTGTTTCAACTAGTAGTTAGCATGCAGAATTTTATCAATGTATTCTTATCTCCTTGTTCAAAGCTCAAGTCCAACTGGATCAAGGACTGCCATATAAAACCAGATACACTGAAAGTAATATAAAAGAAACTAGGGGAAATCCTTGAGCACATGGGCACTGGGGATAATTTCCTGAACAGTATAACAACAGCTTATACCCAAAGATCAAGAATTGAGAAATGACACCTCATATAATTGCAAAGTCTCTGTAAGGCAAAGGGCATTGCCAATAAGACAAAATGGCAACCAACAGATTTGGAAAACATCTTTACCAACCCTRTATCTGATAGTGGGCTAATAAATGGCTATAATCTTGAGAATACAATATGATCCAATGACCACACTCTTGTGTGCATGAATGTATGAAATCAGAATGTTTTACAGTTATTTTATTAGTTTCTAGTTCACAAATTGTATCAAGCCCCCCAAAAGTGGCCTCCCAAAAGGAACAAAAGCTTTCCTTCATGAAATTTTAAGCCATTCTTTGAATCCCAATGTAGAGCTTTGAACTCTTGTTCTGATAATGTCTAAGGAATCTATTTCACAGAACAGCTGAAAATTTAATTTTAAAAAAGTCATTTAATAGTAACATTATTGAAGCAAGATATATATTTAACATCCTATTATCTCAAGCTTTTGCYTGTCACTTTCTGGTAAACACATTCTGTACATACAGTAAGAATTTATTTAGAAGAGCTTAGCTTCATTGTATAAGAGACACATTGTAATCTAAACATTCATTCAAAGTAATCATGTAATTATAAGAATATTCTATGCCTGTGCTGGGAACTCTTACTATAAAAGTGACACTTGCTGATCCAGTGTTAGAAAAAAATCTCAATTCTTCTCTGACAAATCAAAGCAAGGGTCAAAAGGTATCATTGCAACACTAGGCAAGAGTTTAAAATGTGTGACCATAGAAAAATGTGTATGAAGTTTCTTTATGAGCTGTCAATTAACATGAAATATAAAAATGCATGCTTATGAATGACTTTTAAATATTATCTACATTTTACTGATAGTAAGATTACACTTAAGGAGTTTTGAATTAAAGAGTACACAAATGTCCATCATGGGAATATTGTCAAGAAGAATAAAACAATCCTCATAATCTTCTGAATTCAATATTTTTCTTTGTCTATATCTTTATACCTTAGAGTTACAGAAATATGATAATCCATTATGGAATTTAATTGCATGTAGAAGAAAAATGATAAGTATTATTCATCTACAACATTAAAAATAAATCACTACAGGCTATTTTGCCACCAAAAAACTTTTGTGAATGCCCTCTTGACTTCTTTGTTTCGAAGACTGTAGACAAGAGGGTTTAGCATAGGGATGATCATGGTGTAGAACACAGAGGCGATTTGGTCAGTGTCCATTGAGTGACTGGAGCTGGGAAGCAAATACATGAATATGATTGTCCCATAGAAAATGGACACTGCAGTGAAGTGTGAGGCACAAGTGGATACAGCCTTCCCATATCCAGCACTTGAGTGCATCTTAAAGATTGTGATAAAAATGAATATGTAGGATGTACAAATAATCAATAGAGCAAAAAATATACTGAAGCTCCCTACATAAACAAGAAGCAGCTCACTGAAATGCCTGTCAGAGCAAGAGAGAACCATGACTGCTGGAATATCACAGAAGAAATGATGGACTATATTAGACCTACAGAATAAAAGATTGAAAGTGTTTCCAGTGTTGATGGAGGCATTCAGGAACCCAAATGCRTAGGAACCAATAGAAAGATAGACACACACACTTGTAGTCATAGTGGTGGCATAGTGCAATGGCTTACACACTGCTGCATAGCGATCATAGGCCATTGATGCCAAGAGGTAATTTTCCACAGTAGCAAAGGCAACAAAAAAGAACATCTGAGCAGCACAGTCATTATAGGAAATGACCTTGTTTCCTATTAGAAGTCCAGTCATGACTGTGGGTGTGACAGCTGAGGAGTAACAAAAATCAACCAAAGACAGGTTACCTAGAAAAATGTACATGGGAGTATGGAGACAAGAGTCCAGGACAATAATTAGGATCAGCACCACATTTCCCACCAGGGTGATGCTGTAAATGAAGAGAAATATGATGAAGAGGGGAAGCTGTAATGCTGGGTCATTGGTGAGTCCCAGCAGGAGAAACTCTGTCACTCTTGTATTATTCTCCTTCATAGTCATCTTTCAATAATTGGAATGCTCACAGCTATTGGAAAAGAGAAACATGGTGATAAAGAAGCTGAATTAAAATAGAAATCCGTAAGTGTGGACATATATCTTAGTTAAAAAATAATCAGTACTTTGAAATTATGTAGAAAATAAACTTCCCCCAAATTAAATTTGGTATATTAGTTATATAGAAAATTAAATATGCCAAATTTTAGCAATTAGTTGTTTTCCTATTCAAATTTAAATTTTTGTAATTCATGTACAGAAATTGAGATTATTTAATCATGTGTTAKATGTAATACATTAAGCACTTCCAATTTAGTTCTGAGTTCAATAAAAACTTAATTTCTCTGTTGTTTGTTTCTAAGGACTTCTCTAGATAGGGAGCTTTAGATGTCCATTCCAGTTATCTTCTTAATTATATCAGAATTGTTATTGTTTTTATTTAAGTTATGGAGCACAAGGTTTAGGTAGATTATTCATATTTTAAGTCTAAAATGCCACTCTTTGTTTTGGGTCCTTGATTTTATTTAACCCATTCTGATTCCTAAGTATGAGACTCCAAACCGAATTTTAGATAAATTTAAGATAAGATAATGTAAGTACATGTGTACCTTGGCCCAAACTCACCATTACTAGAATTCCAGGTTTCTGTTACTATTTCTAAACAGATGTTCCTTGTTCGATCTTTTGTCCTGGGAAACATGGGCCTAGAAATGTGTGCCCCTAAAATAGATACAAGGATTGGAGTTCAAGATAAGGACAGAAGGAATGGAGGGAAAATTTGTTAGAGGAAGTAGCTAAGATAATGGGCAGTGAGATTAAAATATAAAGAAGCCATGCTTTCTTAAAATCCATTCTTTGYCCTATTAGTWTTGTGATATTAGCTACTCACATATTAGTGGCAAACTGTCTTCAACATAGATCTCTTTCTAAATTTCATAATATTCAAATTCAATTTGAATCTGGCCTTGTATAGCAATAAAACCATTTCTAAATTTTTTCTCTTCTAAATACACTGGTAAGACACTCTCCCCAGTCAAGCATTTCTGATTGTCATTCCTCCCATCAATCTTTATCAAATTCAACTGCCTTCTGCTTTTGAAGTTATCAGGTTGCCAATTTTAATGCACATGGCCAAGTTTAGCACTTGACTCAATTAATAATGAAGGAGTTGTGTATAGGTCTCTCTCTCTCTCTCTCTCTCTCTCTCTCTCTCTCTCTCTCTCTCTCTCTCTCTCTNTGTGTGTGTGTGTGTGTGTGTGTGTGTGTTTGCCTGTCTCTGTGTCTTTTAGGAAAGGATGGAGACTTAAAAGCTTAAGCCACAGCCTAAGAGCAAGAATGAGATTAAAATAACTTTAAAATGAAGTTTGTAGTTTATTATTTGTAATTCAATATGACCTCATTAAACTTGSCATAGTCACATTCCACATTTTGCATTTTCATCTGTTTGAACTCTCCTGCAAAGAAAAGACATATCTAACATAATGCCACAAAAAGTCTGCTTGTATTTTTCTGTATTTAATGGGAGATATGATCATGATTTACAAAACAAACTGATGAAATGTYCATGGCATACATTATAGGATTCAGGGACCACTCTTACCATGTTGTTTATAAAAAAATACTTTTGAACATCTCATTTTGTTCACATATAATTTATATCAGATACAGGCCACCTATGGCTTGTATGAATTTCTCTTTTCAAGTACATACATAATGTAGAAACAAAACATTTTGAGGGAATCCAAGGAACATGCAATATTGAAAAATGTTGAAGTCATAAAACCTACAACACTGTATTGCCAAAATTGTATTATAGGAGCTCTGCCTTCTCTAATGCAAAGAGAACTGGCAGAAAGAATGGGAGCATGGATCGAATTTCAAATCAGCATAAAATCAATGGAATTATTTTTCCTGGGAAAAAGTCAGCTTACCTCATCTTCATTAGGTAAAATAAATATGCTGTAATTCTTCTTGTTCAACTTTTATGTCATTTTGATGAATAATGAAGTGCAGTTAGCTACCTGATAAAGAAGCAATAATTCAAAGTCAATCAATTAGCAGTGGCTATGACCATCATACATTATATACATGTAGAAAATGTCATAATGAAAATCATTCTTCTGCACAATTAATACACACTCAAAGTAGACAAGTGCATCCTGTGTGTCTTCTATGTGGAAATTTCTTTGATGCTGACTAAATGTTCACAGCAAGTCTTCAGGTAAGTATAGGACTTTTGTACTTACAATGATTATCACTCACAAGGTTAATGATGTCCAGTGAGTCATGCCCTGCAGGATGTTGTTCAAAACACTGTGACCACAATCAATAGGGATTTGCACTCTAGTGCATGGAGATCTTGAGAGAATTACACTGAYTGGGTGAGATTTGGAGATTTCCCCCATGAGAATACTTGAGAAGTTGCCATCCAGTTTTTCTAGGGAAGAAGCAACTCACCTGCCTGCAGAGACCTAAAGTATTATTACAGTTTTAAAAATTAAAGTTTTACTGATATCTGAAGTTATGCAAATTATTAATAATAATGTGCTTCCTGTTTTTTAAATTTTGTTCAATTTGCTCCTTGAAAATATTACACTTGCACATTATGCTTTCTATTATACTCACTCAATTCTAGTTTGTCTCCCTTATTCCTGACTTTCACTCCTGACTTTTAGGACTCATGGTGTTAAACCAGGACTATGCATGTGGCCTGGGGTTTGCAACTATCCCCTAATACTGCAACATTCCCTACAATGTACAAAACTGTAGAATTTGATTGTGTCTCATCCATATTCCAGTAATGGCCAACAGCCCAGGGATGTTTAGAATCACATGAGCTCGACTTCCAGGTATAAGTGACTTTGCCTGGCCAAGTTCAATATAAACAAATCCAGAAAACATAAGCTTATGTAAGATCATAATTGCAATGGCTATGTCATACTCTCCAGACACCATTTTGCAGCCCTCCTCTATATTTTCTGGCACTCATGCACTTTATGTTCCCTACTCTATGTTGTTCCTTTAGCTTTTTAATAGGTAGCTTAGATGGCCTCAGGAACTGGAAAATCACTTTGTCTCAGCGCCTTGATAAGCCATGAGTTGGGTGTCTGTGCTCATCACTATTTGCAGGAAAATAGAAACTGCTCTTAATAAGGCTGAAAATAACACTTTCCTTCCTTCCTTCCTCCTTCCCTCCCTCCCTAATTCCTTCCCATCTTCCCTCCCTCCCTCTCTGTCTCTCTGTCTCTCTGTCTCTCTGTCTCTCTGTCTCTCTGTCTCTCTCTCTCTCTCTSTCTCTCTCTCTCTCTYTCTTTTTACTTCTTTTCTTTCATAGAGTAGTATTTTTCTATTGTTAAGGTTGGGGTGTAGTGTTTGTCTGTTGATACAGATATTAATATCTAGAAAGCAGTTTGGTACCATTCAGCTATTCAAAAGTAGTAGGTATGAGTCCTTCTACTCCCCATACCAGGACATAGAACCTCCTCAGTCATGATTTTTGTTTGTTTGTTTGTTTGTTTTTATTTGTTTGTTTTTACTAATAAAAATTAGTAGTACCAGCCTTAAATTCTCTCTTATAGACTAGCCTTCAGATCAAGAGGACTCTTAGTTGTCCTCCTAACAGCCAATCTACTGTTGCAATAATGAGCCTCTATTGTCTGCGAGGTTATCATTTTAATTCAGTATTCACAGATGGGGAGGACAATTGAAAACTTTTTTCTCTCAACAGACTTTGTAGCACCTTCTGTAATATTCTGGTGTCTTGAAACAGTTCCAGGGTAATTTCTTTATATTCTGCAACAAAGTTATAATACTGCCTTCAGCTGTACAATATTGTCAATGATTTGCATGATAACCCAGAGGAATGATGAGAATCTGTATTTCTTTAAAGGGCCTTCACATATGCCCTGACTATCAGTTCATAAGGYAATGCCCCACAATCAATACTGGGRTTTTTGTACCTCAACCACTTTCAGGATACACAATATTTAGAGGCATAAGATACCTACACTCTTAAGTATCTTACTTTCATGTATGTGTTCTCATTGACATAGAAAGAAATAGTTTTCTGCATTTACATGTGTGCATAAAGAAAAAATGTTCATATTGTTGTGAGAGTTTGTGCTGATTTAGAAGATTAGAGGTTGTAGGCTCTCTTCCAATGACCATAAGTTAAATAGCACTAATTGGTTAAAAAAAGTTTAATAAAGTTTAATAATAACCTAATTGTGTTAGGGTTAGAGTTAGAGTTAGGGTTAGAGTTAGGGTTAGGGTTAGGGTTAGGGTTAGGGTTAGGGTTAGGGTTAGGGTTAGGGTTTGGGTTAGGGTTATGCAATGTTGGTGGTTGGTGAGATTCCTAAGAATCATAAGTGGTTAAAACACGTAGTTGTCTCCACGATTTCAAGGTTAGTAGTAACCATGAAATCCACACCGATGAAGGGGGTATTCAGGTCAGTTCCATCATTCCCCATCCCTGATTAAACCTTAATGATCTTTAGTACATTCGGGTTTCTATAAATAATAGATATTTGTTTTTATCATTAGTATRCATAAAATACAAATTATTTGAGTACTATATTCTCTTTATTCTTCAATCAGATGAGAACATATAGATTTTTGTTTCATTCACTGTGTATCATGATTACCACTGCAGGGACTGTGTAGTGTTTTCTGCTTTTATTCTTTTCAAACTGATTTAATATCTTTTAAATTTTACTCAGTACCAGGGTATGTATGAGATGAGGGATAGTATGGGATGCACTCTATAATTATGTAGAGTGGTTATATTAATCTATATTTTTACCAGAAGTATGCAACTCTTATCTTTCTCCATGTTTTTGATAGAGTAGTTTCTGTGTAAAGTTGACAGCCACTTGTAGTAGAGACTATAGCAGTGTCAGGACTTTAGACAAATGATAATATGCTCAGATTTCATATAGGTTCTAGAGATCTAATTCATGACCTTATGTTTGTACAGTAAACAATTTCCCCACTGACTCATCTCCCATGCTTCACTGATTTATTTGTATTATAAATTCTTGAGATTAAGGAAGTTAGAAGACTTGTATTGAATCATCTCTAAGATGAAGAGCGAAGAAGTGTAGGGGAATGATTCATCTTGACCTCAAATACCTGATAACAAGGAGGGGAAAGTATAATTACTGTATGTCCTACAGACTGAGAAAATGAGAGGGTAAGTGAGAAAGAAAGTGGGTGATAAACCTTWAGTAATAGCTTATTTATTGGAGGTAGATCTTTTGTCCATGACTTTTACATCTAACCAGGTGAGCACAAAAGTTGGAGCATGATAAGGATTGACATTTTTAAAGTAAGTCTACTTGTTTAAGTATCAGTTGTAAATACAGACTCATAGTATAGCCATGAAATATGTATTAAATGTTTACTATGTTCATCAGAATACCCCAATGAAATGAGTAAAAYTAACTGAACATAAATGTAGACACATAAAAAATCTGTTATATTTTACTGCAAACTTTCTGATATCCATTTGTATAAGTCTTCAGAAGAAAAATATGAGTGTGTCTTTTTTAATGTTTTTTTTATTCACCTGATTACATAGAATTGTATTGATGTGAGAGGAAGATATTTGTGTGGAAAAGGATTGAATATGATAATATATTCAATAATTTTTTCACAASCTGACCAAAAGTTATTATAGTTATTTGATATGTGTTTCAYTCTTCTGAACAAAATGTTAAGTTTTTGAAAGCTGGCATACTGCAGAAGAGAAGAGGTCACCTTAATTTCTTGAATTCATTGTAGAATGGAAAATATGATTCAATATATACTTACAATTAAATCAGTGAATTTTGCAGATTTACATTCCCAAAAGATAAAATTAAAGCTGCAAATATTATTTTGATCTTAATACAATCTTTATAAATGCATGCTTCACATCCTTGTTCCTTAGGCTGTAAACCAGAGGGTTCAACATGGGAATGACCATGGTGTAGAACACGGATGCAATTTTGTCAGTATTCATGGACTGACTGGACCTGGGCTGCAAGTGCATGAATATGATTGTCCCATAGAAAATAGAGACAGCTGTGAAGTGTGAGGCACAAGTGGAGAGGGCTTTGTGATATCCTGAAATGGAGTGTTTAGTATGTTGGTAAAAATGAATGTGTAGGAAATTAATATAAATATAAGAGAAAAAAAGCTATTGAAACTGGCAACGGACATAAGAACCAGGTCATTAACATATCTTTGAGAACAAGAYACAATCATGACTGCTGAAATTTCACAGAAAAAATGATGGATCACATTTAACTCACAGAAGGTGAGACTTCATGCTTTCAGAGTATATATGGAAGCATTCAGCAAACCACAGATATAACAGCAAATAACTAGACATGCACACACATGTGTTGCCATGTTGGTGGCATAATGTAGCAGTTTACACACTGCTGCATAGAGGTTATTGACCATCGAAGCCAAAAGATAGTTTTCCACATTAGCAAAGTTTGCAAAAAAAGACCATCTGAGAGGCACAAGCATTGTAGGACATGCTCTTGTGTCCTATAAGGAATCCAGCCATAATCTTTGGGGTGACTGTTGAAGAGTAACAGAAATCCACTAAGGACAGGTTACTTAGGAAAATGTACATGGGGGTGTGGAGCTGAGAGTCCAAGAATATCAACAGGATAAGCCCCAGGTTTCCTAAAAGGGTGATGATGTAGATGAGAAGATAGATGATTAAGAGGGGGATCTGCAGGTCTGGATCATCAGTGAGTCCCATCAGGATGAACCATATCATTTCTGTCTTGTTCTCCATTAGTGATATCAATTAATCAACAGAAGACCTTAAATTTTTTTGAAGGAAGAATAGATGGGGGTTTGAGAGATTTTTTAGTGGTTAGAAGTCCTGGATTTCTCTTTCAAATGTTCCAGCACCTATATGGCAGCTAAAAACAGCCAACAGTCCAGTATCACAGGATCTATTGGAAACTCTCTTCTGGCCTGTTTGAGCAGRAGTCACATATTGTACATAAAGGTACATGTAGGCAGAGAACGTAAACACATATTTTATTATTTTTAAAAATCTTAAGAATTGGTTTATATGCAGAAGAATGCAAATTGATCCATTTTATATCCTTGTACTAAGCTCAACTCCTAATGGATCAAGGACCTGCATGTAAAACCAGATACACTGAAACTATTAGAAAAGAAAATGGGAAGAGCATTGAAAACATGGGCACAGGGGAAAATTTCCTGAACAGAACACCAATAGCTTATACTCTAAGATCAAGAATTGACAAATGGGACCTCATAAAATTACAAAGTT
>BDUI01005452.1:60136-86533 GCA_002335545.1 Apodemus speciosus
TATAATATGAAAAATGGCTCTGACAATGCAAAGCTTAGCAGTCTTGTCCTATATTGTATAAAACCCACTCCCAACATCCTTCTGAAAGTGCAGAAGAAAGCAGGAAAACAATCACACTTTCACATTGGAATTCCAAGAAAGAATTTAATCTATATAACTCTCATTATTAAAAGAGAAGGTCTCGGCTGGAGAGATGGCTCAGCGGTTAAGAGCACTGACTGCTCTTCCAGAGGTCCTGAGTTCAAATCCCAGCAACCACATGGTGGCTCCCAACTATCTGTAATGGGATCCGATGCCTCTTCTGGTGTCTGAAGACAGCTACAGTATACTTATATATCATGAATAAATCTTTAAAAAGAGAAGGTCTCAAAATTTTTAATGTACAGATAATTAAATAGAACCGGATCGTGGACGATATTTTAAACTCTTTACTAAAATGCAGTTATCTTTCTACATGGAAGTTTTTAACTGTGATAGCACAGCACCCTACCCCATCGGCAATTGTACTTCTGTGCTTTTAGCTACTGTAGACAAATGTAGTCTGAAATGCCAATGGCAAGTTCTAGAAATAAACAGTTTATAAGCTGACTAGTACGCCAAATTCRGGAACATGTATTATTCTTTTATGCAGAGTGTTACCACACAATGGAAGTTGAAGGAGGACAGTCACATCATTTCAATTATAGGACAGAGTGTTAGAACTATTCTTTTGTTAGTACTGTACTGTGACTAATTGATAGATTAAACCTTGCTATAGCAAGTTTTTATTGTAAATCATGGTATATATTAGGTTCAGGACTCTTTGTACTTGAGGCAACTGCTAATGCCTTGGAGCACATTCACATCAAAGGCAGGGATTGGGGACAGTCTTAGAGTTTTCACGATGCTTCATTCTCTTTTGCTTTTGTTTTTGTTGTTGTCTGCAGGAGACTTAGGTTTGCTGGTTAAGATTTTCTTACGTTAACTGGTCACATTTAATGGAGTTAGAAAACATGAGTGTCCTAGATGAAACAGAGGCCAGTTATTATGGCCCAGCCACATGAGTACCAGCACATTCATTTAGGTTCTTCTTTGCCTCGAGTCTTTCAGGGTTGGCTGGGAGAAGTGGTGTATCTGTCTAGACAGTGCTGTGTGTCCTGTTAGGAACACTGAGATTAGCTAACTGGAATCTTACAAGCAACTGAGCGGTAATTAAGCCTGTTCTTTGTCCCACAATGAAATGTGACCTCACCTCTTTTAGAGTTATTTCTGAAATACAACCCTGCAAACAGCCCCAGGGAAACGCGAGTCTTTCCTTCCTGACATTAATTCTCCTTGCTCTTGAATGACTAAGAATAGATCCGGATGTGCGTGTGCGTGTGCGTGTGCGTGTGTGTGTGTGTGTGTGTGTGTGTGATGCATGGGTGTGTGCATGTGCATGTGCGGATGTGTGCGAGAGTGACACCAGTATGCAGTGGGCACCTACAGCATCCTAACCACCGTCACCGTTTCATATGCAGCTGGAAGTGCAATGTCCTCCTGGGGTCACCATTGGCTTTGTGGCAGAACACTGGAACTTATGCAGAGCCTCTTACAGCATCCAGAATGAGAAGAAAGAGGATGTGATGAGGGTGCGCGGTCCATGTACAACCTACGGCTGTGGCTCCGATTCTGTTTTTGAGGTAAATGGATGTCACAGTAGTGCTTCTACTCTCCTCCCTTCACTCTGTCTACATCAGACCCCACCATGTTCTTCYGTGGATGTTCCTGTGAATGAGTCAGGTCTTAAGAAGAAAGAATTAATTATGAGTTGACATCTACCCTTTTCACGTGGTTCCTCTTGGTTATCTGACATTTTTCAAAATGTGAGTGGCATTGAAAAACATTTTTTTTTTCCAATTTAGAACATGAAAACTTTAGGGAGTAAATAGCCCAGTTTATTCTTGGTGTATGTCATCTCTTTTCTTTCTCATGATTTCTAGATTGCATGCATGTATTTTGAAATGCAAAAGTCCAAGAAATGTAGCCCTTAGTACATTCATAAGGACATGGATATAATGAATGATAGGGTTATGTTATAACATTTTCTCAATAAAGTAGGACATTTTGTTTTGCCTTTATTCCAGGAATGCCAAAGACACTGTTAGAAAAGAAGCTCTGAGGTTTGGGAAGTGGGAGGTGTTCTCAAATTCTTTTAACAGCTAACCTTATTCTTTCTCCTATTTCTATGATAACTGTAGAATGTAACAATAAACCGGATTCCTGGTGGTRTGGGTTGTGTGTGATCATTCCATTGTGAGTGATATTAGCAGCTGTGTCTGGGATATTGCTACTGAGTTAAGTGTCCGTGTCTCTCTTTTAGAAGCTGCAGCCCATTCTTAAACCATGCTCTGCTAAGCTAGAGTGGGCATGGCCCACAAAGGCTGGAGTGAGAGGTGTTGAGTGTATGGTACAGACCCCTTAGTGTTGCTTATAGGTTCCCTTGGTTGGAAGTGACTTTGTATTCCCAAATTATCTTCCTCTACTACAAAAAACAAATTTAATTATCAATTCAAACTGAACCTTCTGACAGAAATCCCCAAAYGGTATATTTAAGAATTAGGAAAATTCACTAGGTTGAGGTTTTTAAGGTATGTCTCAGCTCACTTACTAAACAGTTTCAAGACACTTAACATGAAATTTCTCATTTGAAATTATGCTTGTTCCTGCATTATATATTATCACTGCACAAACTGCTTCTATGAAAAGGATAGAGACACATCCCTTGATGYTTTTCATAAAGTCCTGTTCTTGGCATTGCAGATCAACTCTCTAGATGGCATGTCTAACATCGGCAGTATTATCAGGAAGTGGAATGGCTTTTTATCAACGATGGGAAATGCTGACCACTTTGAGATTCTCTTCCCTTTGGACCTGGATGTGAAGATGAAAGCCATGATTTTTGGCTCTTGCTTCCTCATTGTAAGCTTTTCGCTGTGGCATTGAGAGTATCATTCCTTATGACGGAACGCAGTAGTCTATAGCAGAAAATTCATTTTGAAACCTGGACAGCTTCTGTCTGTGCCACTTCTAGGCACATGATTGGTACTAGGTGACTGGCTTTACTCATTTGTACCAGGGACAAAAATACTGACCTTTCCAGGGTGAGGGATCTTAGCTGAGTAAAGTCTGCTGGGGCACACCTGGAAGGTGTCAGACAGACAGTGGGTGCAATCAGCTTCATTTCCTATTGGTTATCGTTCTCGCTACTTCAAAACCGATGTTCTGTGAAAATTAATATAATAACTATAATAACCACAAAGCAGCTGCCCCCTTTCCTCTTGCGTGTCCACTGCAGTCATGCTCCCCAGTGTTCCATCATCCTTTGGCCTCACCGAGCTTTTCCTTCGGTTAATGATAACATTTTAATTGGTGCTGAATATGAAAAGCTTATTATCTGTCTGCATTCTCACACATTAGCTGCGCTCATAAATATTTCATTAGATTTATTTACTGGAATAGGGTGTTCCCTTGATGAATTGCGGAGACTATTATATGCATTAATATACTTATTTCTATCTATCTATCTGCCATTCGTCTCTATCTAAATATAATTCCTTCTCCCGTTTCAGGACTTCATGTACTTTGAACAACTTCCTCCTCGGCGACGTCAATCAACATAGAAGATCAAATAAATCATCACTTGAAGACTAAATTAGAGAAATTTGCATTCGGCTTATACATAGACTTCAGTTATTAGCAAGTGTATTTCTCTGGCTTGACATGTGTCTCAGTTGAGTATTTAGCTTCTTGGTACTCTGAAGTCTCTGCTTCATTAGCCAAATAAACATATACAAATACAAGCATTACAACTGTAGCATGTGACCTATGGGCAAAGGAAGCCCTTATTCTCAACTTAACAGGTCATAACACATCTCATCTGTCCCTCTCTTCTTCACCAGGACAAACTTGATTCCAGGTGAGAGGACTGGTACTCTTACACCTCATCTTTAGGAGTCAAAAAGTGCACAGAAATAATGTGCTTTAATGTGCAAAGAAAATGTTTCTTGTGTTCGTGCACCAGAACATCATTCTGCAATGTGCATAAAATTTCATCAAGTTCTCAATGGGGAATTTTATTTTATTACAAAATAAAATGTATTGTCTTTATAGGCAGTTTATATTTTCTATGCATATTTCTTAATACCCTCAACTGGGCAATGTGAAACTACCTGTATATGAAGGTAGGATGAGGGAAAGTTGATCAGAGTTACAGCCAAATAAGGCCTTGGCATCTCTTACAAACCTTGTGTGTTTGCTTACTCAGCAGATTTAGTGTGGACGCTCTTATTTATACATGCCTTATATCTGAATGTGTATCCTGACATCTGGATTTACCTATTGTAATTTTGTATCTCATTTGATATTTTTTTTTCGAAATCCATCTAATGACCAGGATGTCCTTTTGATGAACCGTTTATAAAAGCTGAATGTATAAATCCTGTCATTGCTTTAATACTGGTAACTGCTGTACGTGCTAAACAACTCGTTATATACAAACAGTAAGAAAACACAGTAAATATGTTGCTTCCTTATTTTCTCCAGATTGGCAAAGAGGACTATGGAAGAGGAGTAGAGTACTTATTTGTACTCAGGACAGTGTTTGTATGAATCCACTGATTTGATTACTGAGTTTCATGCTTTTCCTTTCGACCTCCACATAGATTGCGTGTGGTGTTTTTTAATGGATATATTCCTTTAGAGTTTATTAGAAAAGGGTTAAATGCCCTTGGGTTGGACTATCCTAAGAGACTTAGCCAACGGGTCTTTTTGAGATAGCAGACAGGTGCTTCAGCTTTAATTACACTAATGTTTTTATGAGAGAGATTGTTCTCCTCAGTTATTTACTTGCTGCTGTTGAGTTTTTATAAAAAAAAATGAGTTCTTGACTAAAAACTACTTACCTTATATTTTAAAATGCACCTCTAATTTTAACTAGACATACACACTTTCTGTATGATATTTTGTATTTTGCATATAAATCAGATAAACAACATTCTGAGAGCTTAGGTATAAACCTGTCCTTTTGCCCAGCCACACCCCTTTCTCACCTTACATCACACTGCCAGTGAGGGTCAGAAGATTTTGTATTTCTGTGCTCCATACTTCAGTGTTTATGATAATAATACTTCTCTAACAGCAAAATTCTTTAACATAATCCATGTAACTCAGTAGAATTTCATTGTATCAAGACAACCTACTTAACTAAAATAAATAAATAAATAAATAGAACTTGTTTTCTAAAAGTAGAGTGTTTTCTTGTTTTCTCAGGTTTCTTAGACTTTTAAATAAATATGTGGTAGAACTAATAGTAATATGGTATTTTACTTTGTTTTCTGAGTTGTGACTGAATCTGTATGCTTTCTAGAGAGACTTTTAGGGAATTTCTTATTTACTAAGCAAACTCTTTGCATTCTGGTATAGATTGACTAATAATCAGTTACACAAGCACAGTAACAATTGCAAGTACAGTAATAACTAACATTGCTTTTGAATATTTTGTCAATTATTTGATAATTTTATAAGTGTATTTTTACCACACCCACCTTAACCCTTCCCACTAACTTCTCCTAGGTCCACCTCCACATCTCTGCACCCCTACTTCAGACCAACTTCCACATCCCTGTACCCCTCCTTCAGATCCACTTCCATGTCCCTGCACCCCTACTTCAGATCCACTTCCATGTCCCCGCACCCCTACCTCAGACCCACTACCACATCCCTGCACACCTACTTCAGATACACTTCTAGATCCTGGCACCCCTACTTAAGACCCACTTCCATGTCCCTGCACCCCTACCTCACCCCTGCTTCAGATCCACTTCCATGTCCCTGCACCCCTACCTCAGACCCACTACCACATCCCTGCACTCCTATTTCAGATACACTTCTAGATCCTGGCACCCCTACTTAAGACTCACTTCCATGTCCCTGCACCTCTACCTCAAATCCATTTCCATGTCCCTGCAGCTCTACCTCAAATCCATTTCCATATCCCTGCACCTCTACTTCAGGTCCACTTTCATTGTGTACTTGTCTACATTTTACAGTTGTTTTATTACATTGAGAATTTCATATGAGTTCTATATTTTATCATTTCTACCTCATATTCTCCCCTTCAATTTCCTTGTTCCTCCCTCTCCCTCTCAAATACATATGCTCTTCCTTAGTCAACAGACACACTCACACACAGCTTGATAAATCCAGTTAGCATTTTTTGTATGTATATGACTTTAGGATCAACCACTAAGAATTGGATAATGTAGTAGGTCTAATCACTGGAGAAGATTGTTTATCTCTCTTTTAGGTGCCATTAGTTGCCAGTAGCTCTTCATCTATTGGAGAGGTCCTATGAGATTTCCCCCAACCAGAAAGGAATGTCCATTAATATTTGCCATTGCGCAGGTTTATTTAGGAGACCATGTAATGATCTCTGGAGAACTCCCTGTCATGTAGAAAATATTTCACTTCAAACTTTGCTTTCTTGTGTCTATACACAGGATGACACTTCTCTGATAATAACTGGGTAAGGCACTGATCTATGAGTATAGCAAAATGATATTAGTGGTTATTTTATTGTTACTTAAAAAAACTAGTATTTGGCTCCCCCTAGGTCCCTGAACTCTCTAGTTTCAGGCTTTTGGTCGGTCACCCAGGCAGTGTCAGCTGTGAGTTCCATTCTCTTGAAGTGGGCCTTAAGTTAAATGAGATATCTGTTGGTTACTCCCATAAGCATTGGACCACTAACATGTCTTGCAGAYAGGACACCATTGCAGTTCAAAATGCTTCTCCCTAATTATTTTTTAATTAGGTCATCTGTTTCATTGGTTTGTTTCATGCATAAACCTTTATTATGCATATTGTTGGAAAATATTTTCTCCTACTCTGTGGGCTTCCTATTTATTCACTTGACTTGTTTTACCCAAGCTTCTCCTCCCAGAGCTTTCCACCTCCCTTCGCAACCTCAGCTTCGTCTCCATCTTTTTATTTACACTTTAAGTGACCTATTTTCCAATTTATGTTGCCCATGCCCTCCTCGGTGTGAGACCATTCACTAGAGTACAGTTGGATCTCTCCCCTGTCAGAGATCAATCGTCCATAACAACTTAGGTGTTCCACTCCAAGCTAGAATGTCGACTGACTTTATCTTGTATGGGTCTTGTATAGTCCACCACAATTGTTATAAATTCAATGTAGTAGTCCTGTCATGCCAGAAGACACTGTTTGACCCCATTATCCCTAATCTTCTGGTCTCATACTCGATCTGTCCCCTCTTTGTGATGGTCCCTAAGCCATGGGAGGAATGTCCCATTTGTGACTGAGCGCTCCACTGACCATCTCCCTTGAACCTTTTCGCATAACTCACAATGCATTTCCCATGTGCCTCCTGGCCTGTCTTCCACGCACATTTCATAGAAGATAGAAGCAAAGTGATACATTCATGCAAAATGTGGGTGAGTAATATGGTACCTGGCATCACCTGGGCATCGTTAAGAGGAGCATGTGTGCCAGGCGGTGGTGGCGCACGCCTTTAATCCTAGCACTTGGGAGGCAGAGGCAGGCGGATTTCTGAGTCCGAGGCCAGCCTGGTCTACAGAGTGAGTTCCAGGACAGCCAGGACTACACAGAGAAACCCTGTCTCGAAAAACCAAAAAAAAAAAAAAAAAAAAAAAAAAAAAAAAAAAAAAAAAAAAAAAAAAAAAGAGGAGCATGTGTTAGATGTCCCCGCAGTATGTGCAGAATGATGGAAATTATCATACATTTGTAAAATATTATTAGAGTAGTCAGTAACCATGGGACGATCCTTCCACTACTTTATCCCATCATTTAACTGATTATCTACTATATTTAGACACTGAACTGAAAAGCAAATGGAAACACAAAAATTAAAAAAAACTTAAATACTGCTTGCAAGGGTCAAGACAGATCCTTAGAACACACATCTCTCTTGACTGCAGTAGAAATTGGCCCTTTGGAGTACCAGTATATTCACAAGGAGGGTATGACACACACTGCTGTCCCAACCAAATCGTCAAGGCTGCCTGCATCATATGGCAGAGAAAGTATCTGGAAGTGCTGGAGATAGGATAAATTGTGCAGCCACATGTGTCTGCAACTGAATTGCRTTGTGGTTATCATTTAAAAACCCAATTTGGCAATTTTCATAAAGAAAATCAAAGACTGGCTATTTGTCATAGTAATGCACAAAGTCCAGACATTGTCCGGTTTATTTAGTATAGATCATTAGGAGATTTTTTTACTGTCCAATAGTGACCCCTATCATTGCTTCCAGTAGGCTAGTCTGATAGGTACTACGAGACGTTTGCTGCAGGGTGAAGACCAAGTTGAGAATTTTGCAAATGTTTACACATGTTTACACATGTCCACACAAGGTGATACCTTAACCACTGTGCTGTTATTCTGGGTAATGTTTGGTCCCTTTGCACGTTAATGGCACAAACAGAAGCAGAAAAGAGTTGCAGTATGTGTTCCTGCTTAAAATGCTGGAATACAGCTGGAAAGGGCCTGGGGCACACAGGAGGCCTTGCGTGAGGCCTGCTCTCTTCGGAGTTCATTTTCATTCCTGCTAGTGCCCCATGGGGTACCAAATGAACAGCCTTTCTGTGATAGTTTATGTTTTTAAATATGAAACTCTAAACAATGAGGGCAATATGTAGTTTTTAAAGTCTCCAAAAGTAATTTAATTTTTCCTTCCTGTAGTATGAAGGATAATAACATATTAATTATACATAATTAATATAAAATATTACCCATAAATACAATACTTATAGTAGGATATGATATAATATAATACAATATATGTATCGTACACAATTATCTTCATGGCCACTTAGCAATGGATAAATTTCACCCTTTGTATCAGTGCATACCTCTAGGGCTTTTTGTTTTGTTCGAGATTCTCTGTTCTAAAACCACACCTTGGTGAGCTCAAGGCTGACCACCAGCCTCATCCCGTATAGTGAATCAGAGATAGGGTAAATTTTACCCTATTTGTTAAAGAGGACTGTGGACACCCAGGCAGCCTCTTTTCACAGTCAGGCATTGAGATTGCTTCTCATTTTTAACCCCTACTAAACTCTAACTCTTTTAGAAGCAAGTTTGACTTTGTCATCAATATGTTTGGTTGATAACTGCAGCCAGACGTTCTAGGCTTCCTACAGCAAGAGAATTTTAAGATTATTTAGTTTGCAATCGCAGGGGCATAGAAGGGAACTGGTTTTTTTTGTGTGTGTGAAGTTCTAGATGTGTAGGGAAAATTCTATAACATAAGCATCAAGTCATTGCACTGGGTCTGTGGATGATTGCAGTATGTGAGTTCTGTTTCGATTTGAGATAGCATCGTGTTTGTAGCCATCACATTCTTACATTCTAGATCATCCTTAAATTCTTAATATTTCTGATACTGCTGTTATGGAACAGGATGTTGATGCTGAAACACAACTCTTTCACCTCAAAGGGAAGAAGAAAGAGTTGACTATGGAGCTAAATATGTGTAATCGTGAACACAGATTTAGTAACTCCGAATTCCGTGTTCAGTGCTGAAGCAGTTTCATGGGGCTTGACGGCAGCAAGAAAGTCACAAATCATAACCCTTTCCAGCCACACTCGTGGGGACATCCGAGAGGCAGGCTACAGCAATGCACAGAACCTGAGCCATGTTTTCAGAAACTCTGTTGTGTTACTCATTCTGGAGTTTGTAGTAGAAGCTCGTATTCTGCTAAGTTAGTATGTTCCAAATGCTTTTATGGGTCACAGGACGTTTGGTCACTAGGCTGGTCAAGATACAGCTACTGAGGTGGATATAGCTGGCCCAAGCTAAACTTCAGTTGAGCTCTAGACCTGCATACCATTCCAACCTCACTACAATTGAAGAAGTTATAAGTTAATCAGCCTTGCTGGAGATTCACACAGAAGATACAGTTTCTAAGAGCTTTGGTTCCTCCAAAATTCATTTAAGATTCATTTAATTTTCCAGCCCCCCAATAACTGAGGCTCAGATAAAGTCCAGTTGTCAAATTATAGGCTGTCTTCGCTGAACAACTTCTTAGGAAGTTTGTCCAAATTCTCTTCACTAACACTGAAGGATAATTAGGTTCAATTCTTGCACAACATTTAACAGCAGAATTGAAATTGTACTGTCTTTCCCATTGTTGATTTTTGAAGGAATACACAAAGGGAGGGTACTTGGGAGAAGTGACTTAAGAACAAAGTATTACCTGGTTTTGAGGCCTCCCACCCTTGGTGTCAGAAGACTTGAATATGACGCTGTGCGGTAGGGGGCAGCACAGGCCTGTGGATTTCATCCGTGAACCACAATTATTCTCTCAGCCAAGACTCCATCTGTTCTGATCTAGGAGCCTAGAAGGGGCATTTAGGACCACTTGAGCTACCTCCTAATCTACAGTGAAGGATTTTAAAGAGACCAAGGACCCGGGAAACTCAGAAGAAACCAGGAGAATAACCACAAGTCTCTGTTCTGCTTGTTTTTTATTTTTATTTTTATTTGTTTTTATTTTTTTGTTTTGTTTTTTGTTTTCCCTGTTTCCTCAGTATAAGATCAAGACTTTCGCAGAGCTTTGAAACATTTAACGCAACGAGTTTTACAACATTGCTATTTTGAGTTTCTTCTTAGTTTTCAGTTTTGTTTTTTGGTACTCATACTAGCGCCGGGAGCCATACACTCTCGCTGCTGTGGGCGGTCCAACCTGGGCGGGGCACAAAGTGCTGGTGTCAGCAACTGCTAGGTTCTTCCTTCATGGGGCTCTGGAAGTCAGTTTATCACTGGGCAGTGAGAAAATCCAGACACCACAGTTGTCTGTCTCAGTCACTTGGTGGGAAACCACACACGAAGCCTGCCCAGTGACTCAGTCGACTGGTCCTTTAATGTGGATCCTAAGAAGTTCCAAAGAACACCTTGTCCCTTCTAAGAAAAAAGCCATTGGGTTTGGCTTTCTTTTAGATTCATCCCACCCCTGCTCTACTGAGCTCTGTGGTGCTGGGAGCTCTGAGGGTGACGTTGACAACTCAAGGCTATGCAGACAAACCAACTGTATAAAGAAAAAAAAATATGGCTTTGTAAAAGGAAGCAAACATGTTTCCAACTTGTGATTTTTTTAAATGATTTTTTATCTTATTTTTTGTGTATATGAGTGCCGCATGTATGTATAAAGGTCAAAAAGTTATCAGATGTTGTGGAACTGGAATTACAGGGGGCTGTAAGGTACCATGTGGGTGTTGAGCTATCTCTCCAGCCCCAATAATGATCTTTAACAATGATGATGATAACATTTGCTCCAGGTAACTATTAGACAAATTATAATTTTAGTTAAAATGTTTAAAAGGGTATGTTTCATTTGTGTGCATGTGCATGCGTGTGCGCATGTGTGTGTGTGTGCATGTGTTTGTGTGTGTGTGTGTGTGTAGGCAATTTCAAAGCAGGAAAATCTACGAGTGTATTTCACGCAAATAAATAAATAATCATTTCTATATCTGTAGCCATGTTCTCTAGCTATTTAGAAGGGTGTACCAGACAAGTAAAGACATGATCAGGTCTTTTGCCAATGATCTATTCCATCCTCCTACCCATGGACTCCATTACCTATGTCATGTGTGGCATAGACAGTTTCTTAGCCTGTGAGCAGAGCTCAGGAAATAGAATTCTATAAGATATGGACTAGTACGCGGGGTTGTTAGATGAAGTAATGCTACCCCATAGCTATCAGAAACCCCAGTGGTAACTTGAATATAAAACATGAAGTATATGTATGCTGTTTGAACTGGAGGGCTCCTACCTTTAAGCACAACTACAAAAGATTCACCTGACACCACAAATACTTTTGAAAAATGAATTTATATACATGCATGCTGTATGTGTGAATGGAGCCACCACTAAAGCCACTAAAGTTCTCAACATATGGGCTCAAAAGTCCTTTGCACAGGGGTTACGTATCAGATCAGATCCCAGGAGAATCGATGCTATCAAATGTGTAAATACCTGCTCATAGTATCAAACCTCCAGGAAACCTGCACCCAATTTGCATATAAGCTAATAAAATATACTCTCTTGCTTTCATGAATTTTAGCGAAATTGCTATGTGGACTATAAGACATGTAGTTAATGACAAATTTCAAACCCAGTGTGTTGTCCATGCCTGTAATCCCAGCCTGAGGAAGGTAAGGCAGGAGGAATCCTGAGTTCAAGGCCAGCCTGTGGTACATAATTAGACCCCGTCTCTTAACAAGTGCATACATAAATGTTGATTTCAGGCATCAATATTTTTAAGTATTTATTATTTTCAATTGTAAATATGTAGAGGAGGGTTTTCGCACCGGGGAATATGTGTCCTTGGAGTGTGGAAGCACCCGATCATAGAGCTGGCTTTACAGACAGGTGCAAACCACCCAAATGGGAGCTGAAAAGTCAATCAGGTCATTTGAAAGAGTGGTACATGCTATTAACTCAGCCATCTCTCCTGGCCCCACACATCAGTTTTTAATGCAGGCATGTTGCAGAAAATATGCGAGAATATTAGTTACTCTCACAATAAAATAACCATTGCTTTTTTTAATATCTTTGGTGAAAATCCAGTCTAACTGGGAGAGAATCCAATAATATTTCCTTAGGAATTTATCTGTGAAGTCTTGTAACCCTACAAACACATCGCTGAAGATCAATGCTATCTGCAAAGTCAGGGAAAGGGTGTGGGATTTGAAGGGAAATCAGAGAAGAGTCTCTTAGCTTATGTCCACTGAAAATGCCCATCGTATAACCTACACAAGCCCTAAATATTAAAATGAGCCCGATTCCTCTCCTCATTCTATCACTCAATAAATAGGCAAATGACTCCCAAACCCAACTTATATCTCTTCTAGTCCAACTTCAGTTCTTCTTCCTCTAAATCAACGGAACTTGAGTTTTTGCTAATCTAATTTTTTTTAATCATGCAAGTGGTTCTAAATCAAGACAGTATAGGTGGTCGACTGTGTGTGTGTGTGTGTGTATGTGTGTGTGTGTATGTGTGTGTGTGTGGTGTGTGTGTGTGTGTGTGTGTGTGTGTGTGTGTGTGTAGAACTCAGGTCCCTTGTTCTTGATACTTATTATACTTATTACTCATATGGAAATGAACTTCAGGGCACAGTTAATTCATGTACATATATCTCCTAACTACTGATTTCAGTGTCATTTTACAATATAAACTATGCAATCTCCTTCTGGAAAAAAAGCCCAATGTATAAACTCTATCATACAACAGACACACAAACATGATTGAAAATAATAACAAATGCTTCCACTGCAACTGAATGATACTCAGCTGTGAGTGTCATGTGTGTGCCTCTCAGGCAGGAAGTTCTTCACTCTCCCTTGCTGTTTCTAGAGGATTAATTCCACAGTTAATTCCAAGATAGCTTTGATGACAGCATTATTGTGACTTTGATGGAGAAGACTGGATTTTTAGACCTTGATGCAGCAGTGATGTAAAAATGTAGAAACAGGTTTGCTTTGCTGAATGCAAGATACGTGTTGTTAGGCTTTTGCACAGTGTCAAAACACACTAACCAAGAAATATCGGAAGAGATTTCTTTAAAAAAAAAAAGTCTACGGCCGGGAGTGGTGGCGCACGCCTATAATCCTAGCACTTGGGAGGCAGAGGCAGGCGGATTTCTGAGTTCGAGGCCAGTCTGGTCTACAGAGTGAGTTCCAGGACAGCCAGGGCTACACAGAGAAACCCTGTCTCGAAAAAACAAAAAAAAAAAACCAAAAAACAAACAAACAAACAAAAAAAAAGTCTACGAAGCAGACTAACTGTAAGTACAGATTTTCTGAGAGGGAGGAAAATAGATGATTGCCAAGCCACACACTTAGTTCTCCTGAGTCTGCTGCTATCCTAACTGGGGATCACTTAAATAGCCATGTCCCCATCCTGGGTAAATGGAAGTATTAAGTCATCGGAACCTACTGCTGAGTCACAGACAAAACTTACGGGAAGATCCTTCAAGTCAGAGAAGCAAAATAAGGAAATTTGAAAAACCGTGTTAGGAGCTACGTTTCTTTAAGTCTCAGTCAGCTCTTTCTTGTCTTTCTTTTCTTTTTCTTTTTAAAAATATTTTATTCATTTATTTTCACTCCAGATTTAATTCCCCTCCAGGTCCACCCTCCGACTATTCCACTTCCCATACCTCCTCCCCGCCCCCTGTCTCCATAAAGATGTCCCCATCACCCACCACCCATGCCACCAGACCTCTAAACTCCAGCATTAGAGTCCATTTCTGTTTTCAGAGCTCAGGGAAATCTCATTACTTTGGGTGGGGGGAATCCTCCTATGTGATAATTTATTCATTCCAAACTCAAGATTGTTTTTAGAGTCTTCAGAAACTAAACAAATCACAACACACTCAGCCATTAAAAAGAATTAAGAACAGCCATATATCATCTGTCTAGGTGTACACATATGTTCACTGTTAAATCCTAGAGTTTTTACAAATGTATCCATCTGAAAGTGTGTGTTTATCTTAAACTAAATATTTATTCTTGGTAGGGAATTACTTATAACAAGACTGGTTAGAGGAATGCCCAAGATTCAGTTTTTGCTGTATCCTTTGGGAAACCATATTTTAGAAGTGAATCATGACGCCTCAAACTACAAAACTCAGCTTGGTCCAGAATCTCTGACTGACTTGAATCCTTTACCCTCTTCATGCATTTAACACAAGCCCACTATCAGGGATTTGGCACATTGAGTTAATTCCTCTGAAAGCACTATGGCTTCTCATTTACCTGTGTGTGAGAGAAAACAATCCTATACTTGACTTTCCCTATCTCAAGGCAGCTTTCTTCTTTTCTTCAGAGATAATCACCCCAGAAAAGCATGTCTTGCCCCTCTGTCAAGAAAATTTCCATCATATGAGATAAAGAACTGCAGTATGTCTTCTGAGCCTAATTTCACTTAACACAATGTCCTCCCTCAGTTACATTAGTTTGCTGACAATGCCAGCATGTTTGTAGCTGGATAATATTCTGATATGTGATGCATACCATAGTTTCATCCTCCGTTCATCCATTGATGAGTAGTTACCCAACTTCATATCTTAGTCATGGTGAATTATGTAGCAATAAGCTCGGATGTGCAAATGTTTCTTTGAATGGTGGTACTATTTTCTTTCAGCAAACATCCAGAAATGAAAACGAGAGGAAGGTTATTCTAAAAGTGGTGATCCAGATGTGGAGGAAGAAACAATGAGAGATTGCTTAACTGCTACCAGAAAACAATTAAAGAAGAAGCTATAGCATCCTACAGTCCAGTTTAGAACTGTCCACAGTGACTTAGGCTTTTAAATGGGGACGAAAGGGGGGTTCAGTGTCTCCAACCACGGAGTAATGATTAGGAGGTAGAGATACCGATTACCTCGATTTCGTCAGTGCTTTTGTATATGTATGTTGGAATATGACACTATACTTCACAAATATTTGATTATGATTTGTTAACCAAACATCCAAAGTGTCTGTGGAGGTGGGAATGCTCGCTATCCTGAAGCGATCTTTGCATACTGTACAAGTATGAAGTCGGCACTTTGTAACTTCAAAAGTAAAGGAATAATTAATTTAAAACTATCTTCCAGTTTTCCAAAGTCATGTTATTCTTATTTTCAGAACACAATTTATCAGAAATAGAATTCATTTTCTTGCTTGTGACAATCTCTAAGAGGGCTAGAGCAATGGCTCGGTGGTTAAGAGCATTTACTGCTCTTACAGACGACTAGTCTGACTTCCAGCACCTACATCAGGTTGATCATAACTACCTATAACTCCTGTTCCAGGGTTTCAAGTGTCCTCCTCTGACCTTTGAGGGCACCTTGCAGGCATTTATGTGTGTGCACATACATCCTGGCATACACACACACAGACACACAGACACACAGACACACACACACAGACACACACACACACACAAACAAAGTAAATAAATCTATTGATTTAAAGAAACACCCCAAGTCTGAAAAGGTTGCCTGCAATGATTATACTGTATCTTCACTGTTCATATAGTGCAACTGGTAATAATCAGAGATTTAAACAAAAAAGTCACTTATGTGGAATTACTGGCCACATTGACAAAATTGAATGAGGGTCATTATGGGGAGAATATTAAAAGAAGACCTCTTAAAAGCATGGACAGAGATAACATCATTAGAATAATTTTGTTCCTACACAGGACCAGTGCTTGGGATCATAGTTGGCTACCCAGAAATATTCATTGACCATAAGCGACATGACTATGTTGAACATCATACTACATATATGAGGCTAGAATGTGAACAGCATTCTATCTCCACCCTCGTTCTCTGCACTTAAACTTTTGAGAGCCTTTCAGCTAGAAATGGTTCCTGGCTTGTTACAGAACTCAAATCTACTAAGAATTTTTTGGCATTATTTTTATTCCCAACCTGCCTTGCTTTGGGAGCTGGCAGTTAAGCATCCAGTAAATGCCTTTGAGGTAGGCCCAGGGACCTAGGTAGATACAAGTCGACTCTCCCCACAACCCCCATGCAGAACAATCAGTTCCTAGTAGAGAAAGATGCTGAATGGGGAAGTAAGAATCTGTTGTGGTGGTTTAGACAGTTCTTTCCAGAAGAAAACCAATGGAAATCTAAGGTTTTTAGATGGCCAACCTGCAGCTATCACAGTAGACTCTGGAAAGGATTAATGCTGTTAATCAAGTTTTTTTCTTTTCTTTACTGTTGCAGCTGTATTGGGAGTGGTGGTTACTGAAAGAAAATAGACAGGGTTTATAGGATGAAGGCATTGCCTTTAGGTTTTTGGTTGATTGATAGAAGTAATAGTGACTTTGTAGCTTTCTCATCTGGGAAGTCATTTTTAAATTAGCAAATAACCTGAAAAGCCAATAACAAAATTTCAGAAACAAGTTCCCTGCACTGGACAAACAAGAAATAAAAGCAAAAACAAAAATTTTAGTTCCAAGGAAACTGCACCATGAACAAGTTAGTTCACTTTGCAGAAGGGAAGATGGTGACATCCAGATCTCTTCAGAGTGGAAAGCCAATGTCAAATTAAGTCTTCATAGATGGGACATAAAACTATGTATAGATTTCTGACAGACATCAATCATCTGTGTCCACACTTGACATTACAAAAACGCATCACATGTGACCTTTGATTATGTGTGCTCTTTTCCCCCTTAATTTCTACTATTTTTCATTTCCTTTGCCAGTTCTTCTCAGTCAATGTGTTCATGCCCTTTGTGACCATGGACCCACGCCCTTCAAAATTCTGACTCTCTGGGCTCGCAAGCCCTTGGTTTCTTCTCTTGTTTGTTTTATGTCCCTGAACCCAACTGATAAGATTAGTCTGTTCTTCACTTTGTAAGGAATAGCTTGGTGCACGAAGCATAGCCATAATGCTCTGGTTCTATTATGGACAGGCAGGCTCTGCGTCTGCTCCACTCAAATGTGAGCAATACTTCTCCATCTCAGTTTCAGTCAGTTAAGGACAGAAAGAGTAACACTGTATGGCCAGTGACTTGGAGATATGAGCAGCATTGCTAGAATACACATGCTCAGAGTCCTAAACTGCTATGTAAAAGTAGTCCACCCTGAGGCTATAGGAAAATACCTACAATTTTCTCATGGGGCTTAAAAGTCATCTTTTTCTCAGGTACATATTTTTATGATGCAAAATTCTCTCTATGTATTTCAATCAACTCTAAACATCATAACAGCATGAACGCAGATGTTAAGTCCAGGTGTATTTATTAAACTAAAAATTAAAGACATTTGCTAATCTTTGTACTAATACTTCTAGGACATAGTTATTTATCACACAAATTTATTCATAGTAAAATGCTAACATTGCTGTTTTAAATTGGTACATACTGTTAAAGTACTTCAATTTATTGTATTATATATTGAATTTTATTGTGATGCCAAAAAAGCAAACCCAAGACACTAGGCATGGTTGGGATTAAATGTATGATTTCTGTAGTACCTGCCCAGGCTCATATGATGCCTATTTTAACTTTAAAATGACATCTATAGATGAAAATAGCTCATATAACCACATTAGAGTTTTTTTTAAATAAATCAATCAAGTGGAAACAAAGAGAACCATACAAAGAATCAACAAAACCAGGAGCTAGTTTTTTGAGAAAATCAATAAGATAGATAAACCCTTAGCCAGACTAACTAAAGGGCACAGAGACAGTATCTAAATTAACAAAATTAGAAATGAAAAGGGAGATATAACAACAGAAACTGAGGAAATTCAAAAAACCATCAGATCCTACTACAAAAGCCTATACTCAACACAACTAGAGAATCTAGAGGAAATGGACAAATTCCTAGACAAATACCAAATACCAAAATTAAATAAGGATCAAATAGATCATCTAAACAGTCCCATAACCCCTAAAGAAATAGAAGGGATCATAGAAAGTCTTCCAACCAAGAGTGGACCCAGGTGCTGGAAAGGCCCAATGCAGCAGTGTAGGGGAATAACAGAACAGGGAAGTGGGAAGGGGTGAATAGGTGAACAGGGGGAGGGAAAAAGACATATGGGACATTTGGCGGGCAGGGAAACCAGGGAAAGGGAAATGAAATGTAAATAAAGAATATATCCAATAATAAAAAAAAACAAAAACAAAAAAGGGACTAAATATGACGTACCACAAATTTCCATCTCATTAAAATACCGCTAATCAAAACACAATGTGATGCTCCACAATGTTCATAGCAGCCTTATTTATAATAGCCAGAAACTGGAAAGAACCCAGGTGTCCCTCAACGGAGGAATGGATACAAAAAATGTGGTATATATACACAATGGAGTACTATTCAGCTATTAGAAACAATGAATTCATGAAATTCTTAGACAAATGGAGGGAGTTGGAGAACATCATTCTAAGTGAGGTAACCCAGTCTCAAAAGAACACTCATGGAATGCACTTACTGATAAGAGGATTTTAGCCTAGAAATTTAGAATACCTAAGCACAATCCACGTATCAAATGATGTCCAAGAAGAAGGAAGGAGAAGCCCCTGCTTCTGGAAAGACTCAGTGCAGCAGTGTAGGGGAATACCAGAACAGGGAAGTGGGAAGGGGTGGATGGGGGAACAGGGGGAGGGAAGCGGGCTTTTGGGACTTTCAGGGAGTGGGGAGCCAGGAAAGGGGAAATCATTTGAAATGTAAATAAAGAATATATCAAATAAAAAATAATTCTCAAGTATATAAGGCATTCTACAACAAAAACTTGGAAAAATCTCTGACCTAGGTAGATGGATGTACCATCAAGGAAGCAGACATGTACTTTTATAATAATTTACAGTGTCTACAGCATATGCAATAGCTCTAAGAAGTACAAGCAATCCGGGAGATGGTGGTGTACGTCTTTAATCCCAGCACTTGGGAGGCAGAGGCAGCCAGATTTCTGAGTTCAAGGCCAGCCTGGTCTACAGCGTGAGTTCCAGGACAGCCAGGGCTACACAGAAAATACAACTTATTCAGCTGATACAACAAAGTCTCTTAAGGCTTCTTTTATAAAGCTGTACCCTTGAAAGCATCAGCAATCACTTGACTAAGAGGGAGCCATGGGGTCTTAGGTCACCTTGCTGGGCGACTTTATTAGGAGAGTATCTGCCTCTCACTATTGTGTGACCCCATTATTTCAAATCACCCACATGTTCATTTCACAACTGGAATTGATACCTAGATTTTTAAGTCAAATTTATAATTTATAATACATAGTATGTATTTTCTCACACTATTGTAAAGAACAAATCTGAGCAAGATTAAATAGAGGTACTTGATAGAAACCTCCTCTCTAAAGTAGATCAGTACTTGAGGTCACTCCAGAAGTAACATTCATTTCTGTCAATAATAGCAATGTGTTTTGATTAAAGTACACTGTGGCCCTTTATTTTTCCCTCCCTGTATGAGGAAAACCTGGATGAGTGATGTAGTGTAGCAATGTGTTTGATTAAAAATGAAAAATCAAACATTGACTTTAAATCCCTTCTGTGGTTATACCTTGTTAAGTTCTGGACAATACTAAGTAAAATTTATGTAACAAAAAATGTTATGCAAGCTCTAGAGGCGTTTCTGGCATATGGATGCAGTTAAAAATCATAGTCTATCTAGAAAATCTGTTAGTTGTATTATTTTACATGACTGGATTCGATCCATGGTGATGTCATTACAGGAGTTCATTGTGTGTGAGGTATGCTGCTGCTCTGTCAATGTGGGATACACAAGTGTACAGCCCTTATGAAGACTTCTCTAGGCTGTAGACTGGTAGTGCAATCATATGTCTTCCTAGTAGGCACAGGGACCAGAAGAACCCTTACTATTAAACTAGGAGGACTTTGAAAACCTAGAGGCTCAGCTGGAGACATGGGTCAGTGGCTAAACRTGCTGTTCTTTCAGAGAGACCTAGGTTCAGTTCCCAGCGTGCCCATGGTAGCTCAGAACCATCCTTACTTCCATTTCAAAAGATTTGAATGCCCTTTATTTTTTCTAAAGATTTATTTATTTATTATATGTAAGTACACTGTAGCTGTCTTCAGACAYCCCAGAAGAGGGTCATCAGATCTCATTACAGATGGTTGTGAGCGACCATGTGGTTGCTGGGATTTGAACTCAGGACCTTCAGTGCTCTTAACTGCTGAGCCATCTCTCCAGCCCTGAATGCCCTTTCTTACACCATTGGCACCAGGCATGCACACGATCTATACATATATGCATGCAAAAACCTCATGCACATAAAAAATAAATATAAATAATTATGTTTTTAAAAACCTAGAAGCTCCACATTACCTTTTAATGAGAAATTTTGTGAAGATTTAAACAATCCAATACACAAAAGCTTTTAAATTTCATTATATAAATCATACACTTGAATCGTATTAAAAAGCATTTAACAAGGTTATTATTTAACTAAAAACTTTGCCTTCCAGCTTTTGTGTGTGTGTGTGTGTGTGTGTGTGTGTGTGTGTGTGTATGAAGTTTATTTTTGCTGTACTCCCAGAACCTTCTGGTTTTGAATCTAAGATGGTTTTTTCACAACCTATGTTCTGTTTTGCCTTGTTATCTGTAAATGGTCTGGTATGATAAACAAAAGCTATTTTAACTATAACTAGGATGTCATTTTATGACTCATTCTAAGATGATTTCTTCTGTAGAACCTCAGCTGCCAGGTACTGACCTTGGTCTACRACTGTTGGCAGCACAGAAAATCTGGCTCTCCAGGCTTGCAGACATGTCTCTTCACTACACACACCGGGTTAGAAATACAAGAAGATGATTGCCATAAAAGTTCTCTCTGCAAATACCTTTCTGCTGAATTTCATTCAGTTTACTAGGTTCATTTAAAGTGTATCTGGTTTCATGAAAAAATTACTAATACAATTTCATTTGTGATTAAGTCTGCTTGTCTGTATCAGACAAAAGTAAACCAAATTGAAATGTGTTGCGGATACTCCCAATCCATTTTTATTAATCCCTAAAACCCAACAGTTTGTCCATTAAAAAACTCTCATGACTCAACAGCCTGGGAAAATGTCCACTAGTGCATAATAAGCAACTAACAAGAGGAAACTCATAAGGCATGCTTATGAGGAACTGCTTGTCTTTCACAATACTGTATGGCTTCGACTAAAGCCAGGAAACACACAGTTTTTGAACACACCTATCACAATATCGCTATGACTTCTACTAAAGCCAGGAAGCAATGCCATAATGTTAGAGTTGCTAGAGCGCAATTTTATGAGTATCAATTCCTCTCCTTTCCTACTGATTTTGTTATGAAATTTGTTATTAGATTATGAAGGTGCTGCAATAGAAAAACATTTTTCTTCTAATTATAGCTTCTTATTTCAAACTTTACTTTTCATTTTCAATTTTGGATTAAAAAAAAAACAAAATAGCAAACTGTGATGTAAAACTGCAAAATGGCACCATTCCTTTCCTTATCCTAAAGACTTTCAATGTTTCAGGACACAAAAGTGGGATCCAGTGGAACTCCAGGGGTATAAACACGCACAGTATATAGAAGCCAATTCTCTCTAAAAGACTTTATCATCTGCTTAGCTCTAGATTCCCAGCATTGCAAGCAAAAAGAATGGAGACCTGGAGGTTCACATACAAAGACATAAAAAATAATAATGTGAAAATGGGGAGGTGCAACTACAATAACGTCAATGTTATGGATTAGGTTTCACCATTACATGAGGTGAATCTTGTTTTATTAGCTACCACACTGGAGGTAAAACAGATATGTCTTAATTATTGAAAGCCTGGTCAGAAGAAGAAATCAATGAATCGGGTCTTTATATGAGGCAAAAGAGAGAGAAGTAAATGTACCCATTCATTCATCAGGTGGCTATTACATGCCTGCAGTTTCAAGGCACTGTGCCAGGGCTTTAGGGGAATAAAAACATAAGTCAAGCATGTCCCTGCCTCAGAGGAAAATGCAAGCCTTGTATAAGGATACTCAGAAGCTTTGCCGTTCCTCCCTCATGTTAGAAAATTAAAGTTTGAAAATGTTTAAACCTTTGTTGTGCAGATGATTAGATCCTGTGTGCCTCTGGCTATCATCATACATGTCACAGTATAAGCAATTGCCCTCATAGAGAGACAAGAGTCTAAAAAGGATTGGATGCATAGAGATACCAGACGAGGGAGAAGAGAGGGAGCTTTCTTAGAGACCTAAAAAACTCTTTAATTCATAAAATTGTTTACTGCTTTTCTTTTTCTCATGAAAACTTTGGTAATATTAAATTCGTTCATCAGTGGCTAAACTAATGTCAGTAATAATGTTTTAAAAGAATATATGTTTAATATGTTGGTCACTAAGCGTTAATTCACAGGTTTCCAAAAGCTAAAACCTGGTTAATTGTAAGTTAAAATTCCACTGTGAATTTAAGGTATGAGGTTATGCAATGGAGACACAGTGGAAAAGTTGCTTTGCCCTCTGTACAGAACATGTGGGCCAGAAAAGTAGACAAGCTTTGAATGTATCTCAGAACAGTAGAGACATTTACCCTATAGACTGTGGAGCACAAGAACCCAAGTTAGATCAACCTAACAAAGGACAACACATCAATGAGCCAGAGTACTGAAAAAAAAAAAAAAAAGCACACTACGTTACCTTCTTACCCTTGTTAGGAGCTACAATATAACAGCCATGCTTAAAAGCTGTAATCTAACAGGAGGCTTAAAAGCTACACCACTCCTGTTTGCAGAATAGAGGTTTGTTTTTCTGGATATGCTACATTGTCAGAAAATGTGGAGCTGTCCCCCAACAAAAGTCTTGACCTCTCATACCATTAAAATTGTCTACCTGCACTGACCCCTACTCACACTCACACAGCTCTTTCTGGTCTTTTGAGCATTTTATTATTGTATGTTAAGAATAATTGGGGAACTTGCAATACATATTCACCTGAATATTTTGTTCATGGGAAAACAAACAAAGGATTTAGAAGATAAAAAAAGTGCAGGCATGTAAGGGAATACAAGAATAATAACAAAATTCACATATGACACATAAGCCATATATCTGAATAATTAAAAGGAAACCATTGTTATTTAATGATGAGCAATCAGAGCAAAAAGAAAGATTTAAATTTACAATTATGAAACCAAACTTTTGAGAGTGGTAGATAAATTTACAGGATTTTCTAAGAAGCAAAAACATGAAGGCAAAGAAATCCAACAGAGCAACAGGAGAAGATAAGGAAATCAGAGGCTCAGTGTAGAAAAGAAAGCAGAAAGCAGAGCTGAACAGCGCTAAGCATGTAATCCAGTGGAAATAAAGCAGTAGGTTGCAAATGCTTACCTGTGGGAACCGTCTCTGTCACTGCTAGTAAATTCTACTGTATAGGAGCCACRCAGATTTTAAAGAAGAGAAGAGAGGAGAGAGGGGAAGAAGAAGGGAAATGGGCGACGAGGAGGGGGAGAGAGGATGTGTTGTAAACACAGGCTTGATCAAAGTCACTGTTGACTGGGTTCTTTATTTAAGATTCTGGAGGAAAGAAACAACCGTTCCTGAACTCCGTCTTCAAGACAATTGCATTCAGAATATAAGGACGCATAGAACAGAACTTTCTCATGTGTTGAGTCTCCAAACATGTTTATTCATCTTGAGAAGTAACTCCCAAAATAGTAGAATAAGTCGGAGATATGAGATAAGGAGTTATCCACACTCCAGGGAAGGATAATTACATGGGAAGGCAGCTCCATCTGTCCACCAAGGTCCAGGATAAAGGCTCAGTCTAGGAGTAAGCATTCTATCTAAGGGAGGAAAGGAAGTAGACATGATTTGATCACCTCGGTGGAGATCCTCCATTCATCTTAAAGACTAAAACTGTTGTAATGGCACATAGAAAATGAGACAGAATAAAAAAAAAAATACTAGTTCAACAAACCAGCAAAGCAAACCAGCAAGCAGGCAAGCAAAAATAAACAAAAATAAACAAAAATATTTAATGATTTCTGAAAAGGAAGAAAGTGTATAAAATAAAATTAAATCATATAAAATTGTTTAGGGAAACGGAACATTTTTTCCAACTATGACCTTGAAAACCCTAGATTTTTGACTACTTAAAATGACACATGTTGAATAAATTTGCATGTTGGGTACTTACTGAACTTTCAGTTTCCTCTCCAAGTAGTCAACATTGACTATGTAATCATTTGTGCATTCTTCCTAAGGTAATCTATGCTTTCATTAAATTACCAAAGCACTTGTTATCCCAAGTGATACAAGTCAAGATGAGTCAACCTGAGTTCCTGTTTTGTTTTGATTATTATTATTTTTTTAATCTATTTTGTAAATTTTTTATTAGGTATTTGCTTTATTTACATTTCATTTTTTTAATTTATTGAAAAGGGAAGTAAAGGGAAGTAAAAATACTTCAGATAAACACGTTAAAATTGACAGTTTTCATGGAAAATTAAGGAGTAAAGTGGTAGACATGTAAAACATTGCTAAATTATTTGAAATATGGGATAGAAACATTTGATGATAGAATCAAAGATTTACGTGAAAAATACTTCTGATAAAATTGTAGAAAATGTAGAAAAACATGTTAGAATTGAAGATTATCATGGAAAATTTTATATAGATATAATAATGGTAGGCATAAAAGTATTCCTAAGTTGATTAAAAGTGGAATTATAAACATTTTCTGATAAACTTGAAGATTTACATGGAAACTATTTCTGATAAAATTGTAGACATATATAGAAAAATGTTAAAATTAAATATTATCATGGAAATTATATAGATAAAATGATAGGCATAAAGATAATTCTAAGTTGATTGAAGGTGGAATTATAAACATTTTCAGATAACATTGAATATTTACATGGAAAATATTTCTGGTAAAATTCAAGAAATAGACAAATACGTCAAAATTGACTATTTCATGGAAAAATTTACATAAAAATGGTTGATGTAAAAACTCTTTCTAAGTTAATTGAAGGTGGAAATTAGAAATATTTGTGATAAAATCAAAGATTTACATTGGAAACATTTCTGATAAAATGGAGGAAGTATATAGAAAGATATTAAAATTGAAGATTATCATGAAAAATAATGCAGATAAAATGGTACACATAAAAGAAATTACTAAATTAATTAAAAGGAGAATTACAAACATGTTCTGATAAAATTGAAGATTTACATGAGAAATATTTTGTTAGTCTATGTGTTTTTGTTGGGAAGTTGAGTCCATTGTTGTTAAGAGATATTAAAGAATAGTGATTGTTGCTTTCTGTTATTTTTGATGTTATTTTTATGTTTGTGTGGGTAACTTCTTTTGGGTTTGTTGGAAGAAGATTATTTTCTTGCTTTTTCTTGGGTGTAGTTTTCCTCTTTGTGTTGGTATTTTCCATCAATTAACCTTTGTAGGGCTGGATTTGTGGACAGATATTGTGCAAATTTGGTTTTATCATGGAATATCTTGGTTTCTCCATCTATGATGATTGAAGGTTTTGCTGGGTGTAGTAGCCTGGGCTGGTATTTGTGTTCTCTTAGGGTCTATATGAGGTCTGCCCAGGATCTTCTGGCTTTCATCGTCTCTGGTGTGATTCTGATAGGTCTGCCTTTATAAGTTACTTGACCTTTTTCCCTTACTGCTTTTAATATTCTTTCTTTGTTTAGTGAATTTGGTATTTTGTTTGTTATGTGCCAGGAGGATTTTCTATTCTGGTCCAGTCTGTTTGGAGTTCTGAAGACTTCTTGTATGTTCATGGGCATCTCTTTCTCTAGGTTAGGGAAGTTTTCTTCTATAATTTTTTTGAAGATATTCACTGGCCCTTTAAGTTGGAAATCTTCACTCTCTTCTATAC
>BDUI01005452.1:96371-112924 GCA_002335545.1 Apodemus speciosus
ACACACACACACACCTATACATATTATGTATGTACCAAATCATGGGGGCGGTAGATGCATTGGGGGGATGGTAAATGAGAACTTGGCCTCTACAAGTGYGTAGACTTAGACCCCATCCATCATAGCCCACAAGGAGAGGTTGAAGGAAACCTATACAAGAGTCTGTCATCTTGAGATGTGTTCAATGGAGAACAAATGAGATGCGAATCATGTGTCTGGTTCCCTATGACACGAGCATTGGTGTTAGGTCAGTTATATTTCCTAAGGTACCAGCAGACCTCCATGTTTTCGGTTGGAGAGTTGAAGGCCCAGGTCATCAGTCTGGCTGACACAGACTTGCAGGCATCCAGTAACTGCCTTAGGCTAGCGTTTCAACGTTTTMTGASCATCTTGCTTATTCTTAAGATGCTCTGGTATGGAGAGACTTGCCCACCCCCATTTTATTACACAAAGGAAAACCAGGGCTCATAGATAATCCATCCAGGCCCAAGATTAGGAGATCAGTGAGTGAACACTTGGCCCAGGTTTGTATGAAGGGTGATATTTGCACTCTGGGTCCAGGAGTGCTGTGCCAGTGTGCTGTGAAATAAAATATATTTTGAAATTATAATGGTAATATTGTACAGAGACCCAGAGGGCGGACAGCAAGGACTAACATACCTTATTCTACGATAGGATTAAAAACAGAGGGCTTTGCGTTGTGTATTAATTTAAAACAATTAATACTTAAACAAGATAGAAAATGAATGAAAAACCCAAAAAGGTCTCATAGAGTCTGTGCTTGAGTGACGTCACTTCAAGTAAACATTCAGCATCGGGCAGAGGGGAGCAGAGCTCAGGACGAGGGGCTCATGACTACAAGGGTCTCTGCTTTCTCCTTAACATTTATTTATTTAGTTAGTTAGTTATTGTGTGTGTGTGTGTGTGTGTGTGTGTGTGTGTATACGTGGAGTATATGTATGTGTGCCATGTGGGTCCAGATGCTCATAGATGTCAGAAAAGAGTATTGGATCTCCTGGAACTAGAATTAAAGTGGTGGTGAGCTATCATGTGGGTTCTTGGGGCTGAGCAAAAGAAGATTCTCTTAATTACTGAGCCACCTCTTCAGCCCCAGGATTACTCTTTCAATGCTAATGTTTCAGGACAGAGATTATCCATMTTGAACGATYTTGCGTATCACTTTCTGTGCCATCTGTGAACAATCTTCTCCCCTAAGAGGCTGTAAACATCAATACCACACATCGCTCTTAAGTGTGTTTTTACTGTGACCCTCTATAGACCCAAAGGCTGGTGTTCTTAACAACCCACCAGAGAGCTAGCTCCACTTGGAGCTTCAAGGAGCACTTAAGAAGAAACATGAGTTGTTCCTTTCCAGCCAACACTTATTTATTGAAGTTAACCTGATTGAAGAATCTTCTTAGGTTTCTTAGAGTTGTCTCAATGTTTCAAACAACTTGGGGGAGAATAAAGCATCTGGAACCATTGCCTCTCTTTCTTAGATATTTCTTGAATCCCTTTCCTCTCCTCACTATCTTTGCCTTAGTTCAATCTGCTTTTACTATTTTTTCAACTGGAGTGCTGCGTTTTTCAATGCATGGGAGCAACATGGCGTGCAGGGAAAGTGGGCTGTGCCATGAGACAGAAGAACTGGCGAGGCTGAGTGAGCTCAGACCCCAGGAATCTCAGAGACTGAGATCCACAGCAGTCAGGCAGCTCCTTACCCATTCTTGTACCTGCRCTGGAAGTAACCATGACRCCCCRCTGTGAGGACCATGGGCAGTCAGCCTGGAATCCTTCCCCATGCAAATACAGCATCACTAACATCTCACTCTCAGCCAATAGGAAACCACTATCTCTAAATCCCACSCCACTCCTCAATGTTTATAATCCCTGTCCACATGGAATAAAGCACACAAGTTGTTTCACTGAGAATCCTCTGAGAGTGGCTGTCTTTACTGGGCTATAACTTGGGGAAGAGTCCTCCCAAAGCGTTCACCGATGATTGTGGACCTGCCTGGCTAGCCAGGCTCAGACCACTGCTGTCGCAGTAACTAATGAGAGAGACCCAGGACTCCAGCTGCCTGTCCCCGCGCAGGCCACCCAAACTTCCTCACTTCTCTTTACGAGCTGTAACACTGTAACACCCCCGGCACTCCCAGCTGGACCAGAGCCTGAGGTATCTGTTTGTTCTCGGACAGCAGAGGACAACGGCACAAAGAGGGCTTAGAGGAAAGAGCATAGGTTGGGWGTTAAGCAAAACATGTAGCCTATCATTCCCAAACTCAACAGTTAACTTTCCCATCTTCTTTCACTTTAATTCATGCCCTCTCCTTTTATAAAATATGGAATCTTATCTACTTCCTTCCCTGGGCTGCAACATAGATTTAAAAACGTGGTAATATCCATGAAGGACACCCACATATCAAGCGGTCAGTGAATGGCGTCTCTTATATCAGCCAGTATATTTTCAGTTGTTGAGCCAAAGTACACAGGTCAAATGAATGTAAACAGAAGAAACATGAATCAATATACGAGGCTCGGAATTTCCAAACATTATCCATCCAGGGCTGAAGTCATGTGTGCAGATTTGTGCTTCTGTTCTTCGAGCCCCGTTTTCTCTTGTCTTCAGTTTTATGGAGACTCTATTGAAAACTCTCTGTCTGCACCCTTGGGTCACTATGAAAGAATCCAATACGGAGCAACAAAAAGGAACTCAGGCCCTGCGCCAGCCAGGTGTGTTCTCATGCTTTAATCAGTGTGCTCTAGGAAACAGCCTCGTGCCTCTTCATGACTCTGGTGCCCCTGAAGCCCCACGAGAAGAAAAGTTCTCTCTGGGAGATGCTTTCAGGCAAGATTGCGATCCTCCCACACTCTTCCAGGTCCCTGACTGACATTTCTGTCCAGCCTCTCCTCCTAAGTATGATCAGAATGGTCACTCCAAATGTATTGTGTTGTTACTTTTGTGTTTGGCTTTTTATTTTTGGTTTTTAGAGACAGGGTTTCTCTGTATAGCCCTGACTGTCCTGGAACTCATGCTGTAGATCAGGCTGGCTTTGAACTCAGAAATCCACCTCCCAAGTGCTGGGATTACAGGCATGTGCCACCACTGTGGGGGGGGGGTATTGTTACTTTTGTATTGTTACATTGTGTTACTTATCTTGTGCTGTGATATCATACATGCCTGAAAGCAATTTAACAGAAGAGTTTGCTTTGGTTTAGTGCTCCAAACAGATGGANTGTGTGTGTGTGTGTGTGTGTGTGTGTGTGTGTGTGTAAAACTGCTTCCACAATTTCTTTCTCAATGTATTGTTATTGGTATATAGAAATGCTGTAGATTTTTGAAAGCAGATTTTGTGTTCTGCTACTTTCCTGAAAATATTGATCATTTCTAAAGTTTTCTTTAGAAATTTTTGGGGTCTTTTATGTATGACCCCAATTTGTGGGGTCTCTTATGTATGTTATATCATTTGCGAATAGACAAAAATTAATGTCTTTTCATATTTGTAGCTCTTCCTCCAGTCTCATGGTTGAATGGGTATCACAACCAACTAGAGAGGTTAGCAAATAGGCCATTGATGAGAGGTCACTGTAACATGATGTCGAGTTGTCTGTGGGTCTTCACTCTGCAGGTACTGCTCATCTTCCTGAGTAGGCTGCAGCTCTGTGAGCTGCACACACAGCTGCTCACACAGTGGTCAGTTTTCTCAAAGGAAGAAGACATAGGCCCACCGGCACTTGCATTTGTTACTGGCACTATTGATGAACAAAGTGATTCACCATTTCCCAAGAAGCAAGAACAGCAACGTCCTCCATGTCTCCAGTTCTCTTCATACCTTCATGCCTCTCTTCATACCACACAAGTGCTTAGCTTCTCTTCCTCTTCCATCTCTCCATCAACTATTAGCTTGCTTCTTTATCTCTCCCTTCACTTCACCACCTAATTTCTTGCTTCCACCATGTTTAGACTGCTTTGGATCAAGCATGGCCCCACAGTGCTGGGTCTCCACGGACCTTTAAAATGCAACATTGCCTTTGCTTTAGGAACCAGTAACAGCTAACGACTAGCTTATGTATGAGGATATAATTTTATTTTTCTCATGATAGAAATGAAAGACACAGATTGCTAAGACTCATACTGATGGTAAAAGAGAAAAAACTTGATGTAAAATTTGTAGCATATCACAGTGTCCCACAGTATACACTTTTGTCTATGTATCTTTGCTTGCAAATGTTCATTGCAATGGCTTGTTGGTCTGGAATGAGGCCTATGGCTTCTGCTACTCTACCAATATTGTAACTTCATTGGGACTCCTCTTGGATTATCATGTTGTTGCCCTGTATCATGAAGATCCTGTAGTTTTGGGTCTGTAGGACCAGCCCCTTCATGCACTCCAGTGTTGCATCAATGTTGAGGTGGGCCAACTCAAAACCCTTGATCTGGGCCTGAGAGGCGTCTGAAATGGTCAGCCCACTGGCTCTTCCTCTCTCATACCTTTGGAACTATCTCACCAGCAACCTCTACAACCAGAGCCAGCTCTACTCTCCTGCCCTCATGGTCCCAGGGCCAGCTCTTCCATGATGCCCTAGGTGAGGGGTGGGCTCAATTCTGCACAGTGCTCAAACATCAACATATCACCAGGCAGCAGTCCAGACCAAGGATGCCCATCTGGCATTCTGGCACTTGGTGCTAACAGATCTTTGCTGCTGCAAGGCCATGACCCAAACGTGGCCTCCAGTGGTAGTGTAGGCCAAGACATTACCATAGTCTCAAATGGCATCACTGGTTACTCACAAGGACAGCTGTTCCTTGCTATCCTTGTGAATCTCCAGTTTTGCCTCTCTTCATTGTGCCCACATCCTCCTGTTTCTCTTTCTCTCCCATTTCTCCATCACCTACAACTGCTCCTCTAAGTTATGCCCAGGGTCTTTGAGTGTCTGAGGTCATCTCAGGAGTGGTCTTGGGAGTACATGGCACCCAGCAGGTGTCATCTTGGGCATGCCCCCTGCTCCTTGGCTTGCACTGTACTGGATTGGTGGTCCTCTCAGGCTAGCTCCTATCTGGGCTCCATAGCATAGGTCTGGTGGCCATTTCAGGCTTACTTTTCCCCCAGGACAGCCTTGGTAGAGTCATCCACCTGGGGCCTGTGGTTGCTACATATGGGGGTTAGGAAAGATGCAGGCAAGCTAGGATGTAGAAGGCTCACCAGTCTGGAAAGGAGCACAGGATATGAAACCTTGGGTAGACACAATGATTGTATGTCAAAGACGTGCTAAGGTCAGCCTTGCTTACCAGGTTGGGCTAGTACACAGGATGCAAAACTAATATATTCTTCCATAAATTGGAAGACCCATAATTGTTCCTGTCTGAAAGAACTGCACAGATGGAAATGGAGAAGAGCCTGAGGAAAAAGGGACACTGTGTATCTTACTCTGACTAAATAGCTATTAAAACAATAGGCTTTAAGAAACTATAATTGCTGTAGGAATCTCATATTAAGAGAAGAGTAAGGTGGAAGTCTGGTACTAGTCAGAGAGTCATCTTGCCTCTCTGAAAGATTTCACACATTTCTAAGAACTTATCAGACTACTTTGATGAAAAGTGGGAGCTCAGATAAAGATAGGCCAGTGGTGAGTGGGACCACATCTTGACAGGGATGGGGCTGAGATGCACATAACGCTGGCCCTCTATTTTGCCTCATTTCAGATCCGCAAAGATAGACTGGCAGAGGATCCCTGGGTCTTTTATCCTTCCATCCAACGCCTTCACATTGAGTACATCTTCTTTCTTCTGCCTTGTACAATTAGTTTGGCTGTTCTGATTGACTCCTCAAAGACAGGTGGCTGAACCAGACTTCTGGACGTACAGACTGTGACTCCAGTTTTGGTAACAGTTTTTGAGGTTTTACATTAGGGTCTTTGATTCCTTTTAATCGATTTTTTGCTCAGGGTGAGACCTGTGGGTCAATTTTATTTTTTGATGTTGAGTTTTCCCAGCACTTTTCACAGAATTTAGAAAGGAAACCAGTCTAGGTGTTTATCAGAAGAAGAAAGGGTGAAAGAAATGGCTACCGGTGCACAATTGAATTTCATTGAGCTGTAAAGAAAAATAAAATTATTGGGAAAATCGAAGACACTTGAAATCATTGTGTTAAGCAAAGTGTCCCAAACTCAGAAAGGTAAACACTGAAATATTTTATTTCATACGCAGATTCTGTATTGAAATCTGTATGTATGTGCATGTGCGTGTGCGTGTGCGTGTGCGTGTGCGTGTGCGCGTGTGTGTGTGTGTGTGTGTGTGTGTGTGTGTGTGTGTGTTATAAATCTGGAAAGGAGATCACAAAAAGAGAAAAAGAAGTCTGAAGGGAAGGTTAGGAGAGAAAATAAAAAATAAGTGAGTAAACAGTATAAATGTGATGTGGGAACTGAAGGTAGGCTAGTGGAGGAAGGGACTGTAAGAGGTAAGAGAGAAGTAGGAGAGGAGGTTCACCCATGGAACACGTGCAAAAATGCCACCGGGAAACCTACTCCTTAGGGTGCTGACACTGAAAGGAAAAAATTAAAAATAATAAAATGAGCTTTACTAAAGACTAGCAGAAAGAATGGGAATAGGCAACCTCAGTAGGTAGGAGGTTCGGGGACCCTCCAGAATGTACCAGAGACCTGGGAGGTGAGAGATTCTCAGGACTCAAAGGGAGGGGCCCTAAATGAAATGCACTACAGTGGAGAGAGGGAACTTGTAGAGTCCACCTCCAGTAGAAAGATGTAGCATCAAGTGAGGGATGGGGTTGCCATCTCACAGTCAAAACATAATTGTTCCTGTCTGAAAGAACTGCAGGGATGGAAATGGAGAAGAGCCTGAGGAAAAGGAGGTCTGTCAACAGGACCAAAGTGGGGTCCAGCTTAAGGGGAGGTCCCAAGGCTATGGAGCACTCACAAAATGGGGCCTATCGTGACTGCCCCCCGAAAGACCGAACAAGCAGCTGAAAAAGTCAGATGCAGATATTTGCACTCATCCAATGGACAGAAGCTGCTGACCCTGAGGTTGAATTAGGGAAAAGCTGGAAGAAGCTGAGGAGGAGGGAGGACATGTAGTCTCAATTAACCTGGAGCCCTGATATCTCTCAGTCACTGGACCACCAACCAGGTAGCATACATCAGATGATATGTGGCCCCCAACACATATACAGTAGAAGACTGCCGGGTCTGGGTTTAGTCAGGGATGATGCACCGAACCCATCAAGAGACTGGCGGTCCTAGGGAGTTTAGAGGTCTGTGGGGTCCGGAAGTGTGGTGGGCACATTTTCCTGGAGACAGGGGGTGTAGGGGTGGGGAGGAGGTATGGGAAGTGGGTGGACCAGAAGGGGAATAAAATCTGGAATGTAAAAAATAAAAATAAAAAAGATAAATAAATAAATAACAATAAAATAATAAAGTGAAAAACAGAAAACAACTTCATGAGAAAAAACTTAGAACATATTTAAGGTTCTATATAAGATTCATTTTTTGGCATTTTTGCTTCTTGAACATCATAAATGCTATTTGTTTTGTTTAAGACAATGGATATTCAACGTTGAAAGTTGAACAAGTCACATGAGCCATTAAAGGAATTAATTTCATAGTATTTTCCATTTTATGAGTTTAAAGCTTTCATGGAAAAACTGAACCTTATTTTGAAACCCTTCTTTAAGGGATCACATGCTTTTTATAGGTTATACCTGTGTTTTGGGCAGTTGCTGATTATCCTTTGAACTTAGTAGTTTTTACCTTGGGATAAAATTCATGTTAATTATCTCTAAATTGTGATTTTTTTTTAATGATCATAGAAGAAGAAAACGAAGAATGCCCACATGCTTCAACAAAGTAACACTACAGTTACTTAGAAAACCACTGTGATTACGTGAGAGATAAATTAGAGGGCCCCTTCCAAATGGCAGCTTTTCGATATTGGAGTGGTATGATGATAAAGTCAGAGGACCCTATAAAATAGGCGTCTGCAAGGAGCTCCTGAGCTCCATGTGCTTCCAGCAAGAAAGCTACATGCTCATTATGGTGAGCTTCACAAAGTATCAAATGTTTCTGAGCTCTGCCATCTGTGCCTGTAATACAGAAAATTATACCTGATGGAAAGTATGGCTTTAGAAACGTGTAATGGAAAGTATTCAAAAGGAGACAGCATGGGCTTCTGAGGTGCTGTGTGCAGACTGGGCTTGGAATGGTCATACTACAGCGTTTTCTCAAATGACACACCCTTTCAAGTACACACTCCCTTTTCAGTTCCATCGCAAAGGCATTTCCTGTAATGTATGCCCCCAGAACTCATACTCCAGACTAGGAATGGTGTTAGCACTTGCATGATAGACATCTGAATAATGGCCATTTGTCTTAGACCAAAGCTTTGTAACTTCTAATATTTCATCTTCTGTTCTTTTCAGAGTATCTTATAGTATCATTATCCATAATTACTTTTGTTACCGATAGGTCTCTTTTTTCCATGTTAAGTAGTAATTCATTTCAGGGTGACATTCTTGGAGAGTTTGCCAAAGGGCATCACAATAGAATTATGAACATCAAACTGTTCTTGTTGAATCAAACAATACAGTCAGTGTATGCTATGTTCAGGTCTGCCAGAGTAAGTTTTACAAGGACAAGGACTAGTATACCAACAGCAGTGACAGGGCATGACATTAATCAGTCAGTAGCAGAAGGATTAAGATTGGTGCCACTGAGACGGTCTTGCAGGAGGTCCATGGTAGAAGTCCATTGTTTGGAACTAAATACAATGGTAACTCTAGCTCGAGATATCTCAATGTAAAAACACAGCTCTTACCTCAAACAGGACAAGATTATTCTGGAGCCAAATATGAATGGCCATGGCCTGTGAACACAAGTTCATGTTACACAACATATCACGATAGAACATGGAAGCAGTTTCATGAAGTTTGCATGGTAATACAAGTCATTACTCAGGGTATTCAAAAAACATATTTGTGGAAATATCAGGCAGGTTATAGAAATGTGGGAAAATCTCTGCTATAGGCCTTAGATGCTATCTGATGACATTCTTAGCCTTCGGGTCAGTGGAAGCTAGTGGTCCCTTGTACATTGCAAAGAGATGTACCTAAGGACAGATATTAAGGGAAAGAGTGATTGGCAATGAATGACCACAATGGCTGCTAAAGGTAGCCCAAATAACTTGACTTTTGACTTGAAACATTCTGGTCTCCACAATCACAATGGTTTTATTTGTGTCTTCTCTTAGTGGGTTCTGGGAGTCGAACTCATGTCTTCAGTCTTGTGAGGCAAACACCATCGCCTGATGAGCCATCTTATAAGACCTTATCACAGAAGTTCTTATCTGTCAGTCAGCCTTGAAGAATCTTTAATACAGGTGCAGCTTCTACTTTATTATATTTTATAGACGAATTAGTAGAAATCTGGGCTTATGATGAATACTTTTAAACAAAATTGCATAAGAAAGTACTTAGTCATAGATGCTGAATCTAGAAGCTCTTCAGATTCTCAATAATATAACACAGGCTCTAGATTGTAGGGGTAAGGCAAGTCAAACAAAGATGATTAGGATTCTATTGTTTTTAATATTTTAGGGATATTGTCAAGAAAGGAGTATACAAGCTGTGAATGTAAATGGAATACAGATGTTATGATGCATGACTACCCCAGCATTAGGAAAGGGGCTAGCAATCAATGATATCAATAGAAATAAAACATGTCTACTGAGTCTTCTGTAAGAGGCAGTAAACAGTAAAGAGCGTACCATCTGTAGCATGAGGGTTACAATGTCTCCATTTTAGAGAAATTCCTTCTGTTAAGGTGAACTGCTACTCTGTAGTTTCTTGGCATGTAATTCCTGCCATGTGGTTAAAAGCAATGAAGACTGGTTTGTGTATGGTCTCATGAGGTTAGCATGAGTTGCTGCATGTGTAATTAATTGATAGTCATGAAATCTTCATTGAGGGCTGTAATCTTCTGTAAGGGCTGAGCTATATGACCAGTGCCAGCTTCTGGGTGAAACTTTGGTTACTGCACTCTGTAGTTAGCAGTTTGGTTGAAGGCAAACCTTTCTCTTTGAGATTTCTGGACTAAGCTTGTGAAAATTCCCTAATGGAGACTGTAATAATAAATAATGCTGGTTCCTGGAGAAGTTGAGACAGTTTACCCTTTAAAAAGATCTTCAGGTAAGTTATAGCCACAGGGCCATGCTCGAGCCTTGAAAAGGGAGATAGCTGGAAAGAGATAGCTTAAAACTAGAGAAAGAAAAGATAACATTCAAGGACAGCATGGTGGGGAACTTTAGGGAGTAGTCCAACGTAACCACGAACAAAATGGAGCTCTGAATTTTATAAGCTTTCTTGGGTAATGGGAAATCTCATTCTACATTAATTAAGGTTGACATAGTGACTTCTGTTATGTATGGATCCAATACTAGATGGTCCCTAGTATCAGCTTGGCACAGCATTTTCTCAGTACCCAATTGTAGAAGGGCATGGCCTCCTTATGGATAGAAACCAAAGTTCCCTTTGAGTTCTTAGTCTCACTAATGAAATTTAAAAACAGACTTAGAAGCAACCTTGAGGACAGTGTTACTAAACATTGGGAGAAAAACAACAGGACATGAAAGCTAAAAATATTTCAGCAACCACAAGGCCCAGGGAGAACAGGTATAGAGAAAAAGGCATGAGGTTTAGCAAGGCTTGGAGGTCAGAGAAAGGGTTAAAGCCCAGAGTGTTCAAGAAAGGAGGCTTAGGAACGCTGAGCCATAGGTCTGAGGTCAGAGGATACCCAGTTCTAGTCTCTTGAATGTCATGGCAAAGGCTACATCAAAGACACATGGAAAGAAGTAAGAACAGCATACCAACCACAGAAGACCTCAACTAACCAAAGTGGTCCTGAGCAAAAAGAAGTTACAGGTCTTCCACACCTCTAGATATTTTACAGAGCCATAGTATTAAAAACAATATGGTACTGGCCAAAAATACCCCCACACACACACATGTAGATAGATGGAGCAAAATGGGAGATAGAAACACGAGTACATGTAATTATAGCCATCTAATATTTGACAAAGATGTCAAACCCATACACTGGAGAAAAGACAATATCTTCAACAAATGGTGCACTGGGAAAAGTGGGTGTCTACATGTAGACGGATAAAATCAGAGCCTTGTTGATCACCCTACACACATAGAGAAAAAGGCATGAGGTTTAGCTAGGCTTGGAGGTCAGAGAAAGGGTTAAAGCCCAGAGTGTTCAAGAAAGGAGGCTTAACACACACACACACACACACACACACACACACACACACACACACACACAAGAAAAACCAACTTGAGTTTGTAATTGTTATTGTCTCAGAATTTTTGTACATTCTATTTATCACAGGTATAGTTAAAATAGAAAAAATAACACACACACACACACACACACACACACACACACACACACACACACACAAGAAAAACCAACTAACTCCACATGGAATCAAAGTCCTAAATGTGAAAGCTGAAATACTGAACCTGCTTCAAAAAAGCATGAGAAGTACCCTAGGAGATATAGATGTTAAAAGGAATTTCTGAATATGGTCCAATGTGCCAAGAATTGAGGCCAGCAACAGACAAGTGGGCCCTCTAAAACTAAAAAGCTTCATCCAAAAGTTTGAAACCAAAGATTTAAACTAAAAAGAAATAACCCATACAGATTTTGACTATCCTGACTGGGTAAGATAAAATATCAAAGTAGTTTTAGTTGGCATTTCATTTGGTGGCTGAAGATGTTGAATATTTTAAAAATTATTTCTAGATAACTTTTGTATTTTTGGATTTGTATTTCATCTTTTGAGAAAACTTTGTTTAGATCCATGTCCCATTTTTAAGTTAGGCTGTGTGTTTTCTTCATGTGTAGTTTTTTTGAGTTATATGTATATTTTTAAAATGAATTCTATTTCGGATATACGATTGGTAAAGATTGCTCACATTCTGTGGGCTCCCTCCTCACTAGGATGATGGTTTCCTTTGTCACATCAGAAACTTCTAGTTTCACACAGTCCAATTATTGAGTGTTGGTCGTAATGTTTGTACTACTAAGATTCTGTGCAAAAACACCTTTCCCGGGCCTACTACAAGTGCAAATATATTCCCTACTTTCCTCCCCTAGCAGATTCAGGGTATCAGGTCTTATCTGACAGTCCTTGATGCATTTGGAGTTATTTTGTGCAAGGTGAGAGGAAAGGATCTAGTTTTACTCTTCTGCATGTAGCCATCTAACTTTAGAGTACCTTTTGTTGAGATCATATCTTCAGTGTGTATCTTTTTAAAATTCTTTGCAAAAATTCAGGAAGCCATAGTGTGTAGACAGCGTGTTTTATTCTATTCTATTGATCAATATATCTGTTTATTTGTTTACCTGTATCGTTTAATTTATATTCTATAGTGAAAGTTAAATTCAGAAATGGTTATGGTTCTAGCTATTCATTTATTGTTTAAATTATTTTGTCCATTTTATTTTCTTATTTGCTTTCAAGTAAAATTTAAATTTTCTTTCAACTTCTATGAAGAATTGTAGTGGAATTTTGATAGGGATTGCCTTGAGTCTGTTAATTGCTTTTGGTAGGATGACCTTTTTGCAATATTTATTGTATCAATTCATTAGCATGAGAAAAATGTCCATCTTCTGGTATTCTCTTCAGTTTTTATTATATGTGTTTCACTTCTTTAATTAGAAATCTTCCATGATATCAACTTTTCAAATGAGTTTGTTTCTCTGATTTCTTGTTATGATTTCCATTTGTACATGTGAAGGCTAGGTTTTTTGTGTGTGTGTGAAGGCTAGTTTTGTGAGTTTATTCTGTAACCTCTTCCATTGCTGAATGCACTTATCAGACGCAGGATTTCCTGGTGGAGTATCTAGTCTTTTATGCACAGAATCCTATCATTTGAAAATAAGGATGCTTTGATTATTCTTTTCCTATATATATTTCTTTTTAAAATGATTTATTTATTTATTATATGTAAGTACACTGTAGCTGTCTTCAGACACTCTAGAAGAGGGTGTCAGATCTCATTATGCATGCCTGTGACCATGTGGTTGTTGGGATTTGAACTCAGGAAGAGCAGTCAGTGCTCTTAACCACTGAGCCATCTCTCAGCTCCCTATGTGTACTCCTTCTATTTCCTTCATTTGTATTATTGCTCTAACTGAGACTTCAAACACTGTTTTGAACAAAAATGATGAAAGCAGGTATTCTTGTGTCCATCATGATTTAATGGGAATGCTTTGTATTTTTAGACATATTTGACATGGTGTTGGTTGCAGGCTCCTTGCACATTGCCTTAATTATGGTCAGATATGTCACGTGCATCCTTACATTCTCTACTGCATTTATCATAAAGGGACATTTGCTTCTGTCAAAAGCATTTTCTACATCTAATGAAGAGATTGTGTGATTTCTGGCTTTGAGTCTGTTAATGTGTTGGATTACATTAACTGATTTATGTACATTAAACCATCCCTACATTTTTGAGATAAAGCCAACTTGCTTACGGTGGACAATCTTTTTGATGTGGTTTTAAATTCGTTTGCAAGTATTTTATTGAGGATTTCTGAATATATGTTCATTAAAGGAATTGGGTCATAATGTTCTTTCTTATTTTCTTTTTTATTTTCTTTTATTTGCTTATTTCTGATTTTTGTCTGATTTTGGTTTCAGGTAATACAGGAATCATAAAAAGAGTTTGGTAGTGTTCCTTTCTTTTCTGTTTTATGGGCTTATTGACAGAGTACTGGTATTAGTTCTTTGAACGTCTGGTAGAATTCCGTGCTGACCCAATCTGGCTGTAGAGATTTATTTTGATTTATGATATTATTTAGCTTCTAGGTTTTTCTACTTAGTTTTTGTCTTAATGATCTATTGATAAGAGTAGAGTATTGAAGTGACACACTATCACTGTGTTGGAGCTGATCTATGATTTTAAATATGATATTGTTCGTGATACTGTTATCCCTGTGTTTGATACACAAATGATTAGAATTGTAATGTCCTCTTAGTGGTCTTTAATGACTGTGTCTTCTGACCAGTTTTGGCTTGTGGTTGTTTTGTCAGATGTTAAAACAGTGACTCTGATGTTTCTTTATTACACCTGCTTGAAACGTTTATCCATCCTTTAACTCAAAGGTATGTCAAGCCAACATTGGAAGGTGTATTTTTTAGATGCAGCCAAAGATGGATTCTGTTTTCTAATCCAATCTGTCAGTGTGTATTTTTTTTTTTGGTTGGGAAACTGAGACTGTTAATATTGAAGTTATGATTGAATGGTATTTATCAATTCCTGATATTTTCTTGTGGAGTTTTATTCTTACCAGCTCTCTGCTTTTTGCATACGTTGAGTGCCAGGCTGTGCTTGCTGGGCAGAGCCAGGAAGATGGGAGTCTTTATGTATCCATGAAATTCACTGTTATTCTACCGCATCTAAAAGGAATCAAAAGCCACTTGTAAAATGGAGTCTTTCAGGGAAAGACACAGTCTGAAAAGCCATGCTTTACACCCTGTAGAGTGACAGCAGTGCCCAGCCTGATCTCAATGAGAAAAATGGAAACAGCCCCTTTCAGATCACAGACTGCTAGACTCCCCTCCTCTCCTCTCCTCCTTTACCTGATATCAAAGAAAATTGGGACTACTAGAACACAAGAGAGTATCAAAATTATACTAGGAAAACCGGGCCCAAGAACTTACTGAATATCAGGCTGGGGAAAGGTGAAACTACCTCACTTGGACCCCAAGAGGAAGACACCTAAAACTCCCATGGTGAGAGACCTGCAGCCCAATCACATGATCACCCAGTGCGTTCATTAAAGGGTAGACAGCCAAAGAGCTCCTTGCTGTCCCGGGGACTTGAGGTCAGCATTGTGGACATAGCCTATTTAAGCTACCATCCATTTATCAGCCTGTGTCTTATCTAGTTGGACTTTTTATCCAACTGTGTGTCTGTCCTCTCATTTGGATCTGGTCCTGCCCTTCAGCTYTATTATAGCCACCACAGTCTCATACCTCACCCCTGACGCTCAGCTCTGACTTCACCATCTGTCTCAATGGCAGCAACAGGAAGAGCAGCCTCATCTCCAGCATCTCCTGACCTGGCTCCCTCTCATCTTCCTGCAGATATGTTCTTGCATCTCTGTTAGTCTGCCAGCTTCTGACTCTCAAGCTTCTTTGAAATTCCCTAAACTTTGCTTCAATCTCTTTAACGCTTTTAGTCCTTCTGTACCTGATATATATCCGTGATATGGAAAGTGTGGTCTGAGAGCTAATATTAGTGATTAAGATTGACAAGAAGAAACATGCATTTAGTTTGGCTGGTTTCTTAGAGTTTCTATTGCTGYGATATAAATGCAATGACCAAAACCAACTTATGGTGGAAAGGGACTATTCTATTGTATAGGGCAAGTGATTCCTCAAAAGAAGTATGGTCAGTAACATGAGGCCGGAACTGAAGCAGAAGTTATGTAGGAGTGGTACTTACTGGCTTGCTCTTTGTGGCTTGCTCAGCCTTTTCTTTTAGCATCCAGAACCACTAGTCCAAGTATGACATCATCTACAACGGCCTGGGGTCTCCCACATTAATCACTAATTTAACAAAAAATGCATTTTAGACTTGTGAACATGCCAATCTTATAGACATAGTTTCCTCCATTGAGAAAGTCCTTCTTCACAAATGACTGTAGCTGTGTCAACCTGCGAGAAAACTAGACAGTACAATTGGCTGTCGTGAAAATGGGCCTACCTGCCATCCTTTGTGAATTAATTCTTGTTCAATAAATTCTGACACTGTTGGACATAGACATGGTTTTCTATGTTTCTAACATAGTRTGTTCATGCATTTGTCCTATATTTGTGGCTTTTTTCACAGATTTGAGTACTTCTTTGGAACAATGAAAAACATCCTAATACTTTACTGGATAAATGAAACTCAGGCTCTGGGTCAGAGAACAGGCTCAGTGACCGAGCGTCATCCCTGAGATCATAAAGAAATAGCTCACTTCTACAAAGATGTTCTTTGATCCAACATATCTGCAGTAGCACTCAGGCACGCCAATGCTAAAAATAAAACAGATATTAAATTTCAGGCCCYCTCTTCTAAAACTTCTATGCAGTGTCTAAGGGATGTGTTCTTAATRATTCTTTCTGATTATGATGTAACTTCCTTCCCAATCAAGACTAAGCCACAATGTCCAGTCCTTGTATGTGTAGCACACTTACGACACTTCAGCTTCCTGTGCCTTGGGGTAGTACTTAAGTAAGGAAATGAGAAAATTTAAAAACAAAAGAACCATAAACTTTAGAAACTACTGTTGAACAAGAAAATGTGACACTATCCCACAGCTGGTCACAATTAGTAGCGTTTTAGCGTTATCTGTGTCAACAGATATGTTGTGGCTCTGGACTGCACTGAAACATATTTGGATGACAAACACAGACACCACAAATGTCTGCTGCTGGGCTTGGGGGGTGACTCACAGCACAGACAGCTCTGTTCTAATCA
>BDUI01005453.1:52104-64714 GCA_002335545.1 Apodemus speciosus
AGACAGGGTTTCTCTGTGTAGCCCTGGCTGTCCTGGAACTCACTCTGTAGACCAGGCTGGCCTCGAACTCAGAAATCTGCCTGCCTCTGCCTTCCAAGTCCTRGGATTAAAGGCGTGCGCCACCAGTGCCCGGCAAGGACAGCTATTTTTAATAGAACTTTCCTGAAACAAAGAATTAAAGAATAAATCCACGGGCTGAAGAAATGGCCCAGCAATTAAGAGCACTGGCTGCTCTTCCAGAGGACCCAAGTTCAATTCCCAGTTTGGGAGTTCACAACAGTCTATAACTGTAGTCCTATGGAATCTGGTGTCTTCTGGTGTGCAGATATACATGAAGACAAAACACCCACACACATAAAATAAATTTAAAAAAATATTTAAAAAAAAGAGAGAGAGAGACTGACTGAGCCCAACCAGATCCCTGCAGAGTTAGAACCATCACCATGTTGGCCTTGTATTCTTACCAAGGCACTCTGCCAACTGTGGAAAAGAAATATGCACAGGAGACTCAAGAGACATCTTATTAATACAGTATTTATTTGTCTTCTCTCTGTCAAACCCTGAGCCAAGCACTTTCCCCAGACTTCTTGGGGAGGTATAGGAAAAGGACCATACAGGGCAGACGAGACACGAAAGAACTATGGGAGGTGGAAGTGGAGACAGCTGCTTCACATGGCGAAGAGGATGAGGAAGGCCACCATTAGGCAAAAGAGCCCCATGGCCTCTGAGAGGGCAAAGCCCAGAATCGCGTAGGAGAAGAGTTGTTGCTTCAGAGAAGGGTTCCTGGGAAAGAGGAGAGAAGACTGAATTTCTAGTCCACGCAAGGAAAAGGCCAAATGTCTAAGGTGGACTCCTAGAGAATTCTCTTCAAGCTTATTTATAATAAGATCCCTCTAGGGAGACCCCATTGTACTCAAACTCTAGCACTAAGGTTTCAACAGGGGGTAAAACAAGATAGAGACGGACAATCTTAGATGCTGTTAACAGCCTGTGCAAACATCACCTTCCCCAGTGGATCTCTCCTACCATAGTTAACTGAGAACTACAGGCCTGGATACTTAACATTCAGGGCCAGAACAGAATGAAGAATACTCAAAATGGCTGGCTCTTTCTCAAGCGGCAGAACCCTAACAGGACACAGAAGCAGAACTGTGATGGGCTTCGGCTCACACCCTGTGTATACCAGGACGCTATGGGCGTAACACTGTTCTAGAAAGGAAGAGAGGCAAAAGGCTAACTTTATTCTGTCATCTGAAAATAGTCAAGTTTTTTTTTAAATGGTTGTGGTTTTTGATACAGGGTTTCTAATGCTGCAATTAAAGGTGTGTGCCACCACAGCTTTGATTTTGGGCTTTAAGATGCTGAATGGTATTTACAATATGAATCCAAATAGGACAACTGTGTGCTAACTTTGCAAGCCAATAGATGAATTTCATTTTCCTTACCCTGGTATCTACAGAAGTCTTATGGGTAAGGTAAATCAACACAAACTCTTAGCACAATAATGGACACAAAAGTAATCAGGCTTCTTGTTTGGTGCAAATTCTGAAGGAAAAAAAAAAAAACTATTTCCCCAGACATTAAGATAACCTGCTGGTCTCTAGAGAATTAATTTAGTTCTTCAGTGACTTGTCTAGAGGTAGCAGAGACTAAATAGTCCCAGGTGCCTGCACCGGCAGGGCTGGCAGCAGAGGTAGGAGCAAGGGGAGTCCCCAAGATGAGGAAAACAGCAGTAAGGCTACGGCACTGATTGGCTCGAGCGCAGGGATGGAGGCCTTCTCCGTAAGTGCCAGAGTTTTCACTTGAGGCTTTCAGACCACAGAGTCTATTGCCTAACATTGTTCTAGAGTGTCACATAACTGTGCGTACGATGAAGCACACACACACACAGAACCAGCACCTTAGACTCTGTTGCTTCCTTGTGAGAACATGGAAAACCTCTTCTTGCTGCTTTTAAAAATACTTTTAAAGAATGTAATAACTAGGTGGTCATCCCAGCACTGGGGAAGCAGGCATCTGAGGCAGCCAGGGTCTCACAGTTTAACTCAACCACAGAAAACCAGGTAGTGGTCCAACTGTAGCCCTTAGACCTGGATCGCCAGCCCTGCTCTATACAACAGCCATCAACAGAACTTCGGCCATGTGCATGTGCTGTGTTTGCACTGTTGACCAAGGGTATCTCCAGCTCCTAAGCACTTGGAATTGCAGGAAAGAGTAACTGAAAACCTCAATTTTATATTAAGACAGGGTCTCATATAGACTAGGCTGGCCTGAATACACCATGTAACCCAGGCTAATCCAGAGCTGCTGATTGTTCTGGCTTTCTCACACAATTGTTGGCATTATAGGTTTGTATTATCACACCTAGCATAGTATTCATGTTTTTTAAAATATATGTATATTTATATTTAAAATAGTAGTATTCATATTTAAAAAAAAATAAAGCAAGGTGTGGCTGTACATGCCCTTAATGCCAACATTTAAGAGGCAGAGACAAACAGGGCTCTGTGAGTTCCAGGCCAACTAGGGCAACATAATGAGGAAACAAAAATTAATATTTATACATTTAGGTGTGGGTGTATATGCATGTGTGTACTCACATGTGTGTATTCACATGTGTGTGAGCACATGCATGTGGAGGCACAAGTTGGCTTACTCTCATCTCAAACAAAACCCAGAAATTTAAATAAAAAGTAACAACACTGAACTAGTAGCCTCTGCACAGGACAGTGCAGCTCTAGACCCATTCTTTGGAACACTTAACAGAGCCAACAGAGGGCCCAGGTACCCTTACCTGGCATAGCCAATGATGAGACTCCCAAAAACAGTCCCAATCCCTGCCCCAGAGCCAGCCACCCCAACTGTTGCAGCCCCAGCTCCAATGAACTTGGCAGCTGTGTCAATGTCCCTTGAAATGGCACTGGTTTGGAAGCTGCGGCTAGGAATAAGTGAGGTCAGAGGCCGTCGGACTGCCAAGCTGCTGAGGCTCTGTGACAAAAAAGCAGACAGAAGGCAGGGATTTTGTTATCAATTCACTGTTTTGCTTTGGAAACATTGTACTATTTCAAACTGCTAGGCTGTCAAATCTGATGTTCTTCCTTCAATAGAAAAAACATTTAATTCCCTGAAAACCTCCCTAAAATGCTGGCAAGATAACTTTTTAATGTAGGAGGTGGAGTTCAAATGCCTCCAGGACTCAGTATGGYCTAGAAGTGTTAAGTCTGAGATATGAGCCTGCTCTTGACTTCCAACACCTAGTCGGTAGACCAGGCTTAATAATGGAAGTTGACAAAGGTCCACCAAAGCAGGAACTACCAGAGGCAATTGCCAACACAGAGTATTCACTGCCTTCCATTTCCACCTAGAGCCAAAGGCCTGATCCTTCCTGAATGTCAGTCTGTGTTGATTGTCCTCAGCACTCCCCCTACTGGTCCTGGGAGGTAACCCTCTTTTCCCCTCCCCACCAAACCAGTCCCAACTCCACCTCAAGGTACCTCATCTGTTGGCATCTGTGGTCGCTTCAACTCCACTGAAGAGAGCGGACGACTCAGCAGCTGAGAGGTGCTCCTGATCTAGTGGAATGACAAGGGCAGGAAGGTCAGGAAGGCTGTGGAGGTGACTTTCAGAGCATGTCATTGCATCCAGTAGGATGTTCTCTGATGCTCCTTCCATTCTTTCAAATTTCCTAAGAATCTTGAGTCAGTCTTTCTATTTGCTTAAGGGACAGGCAGGCAGGCACCTTTAATCTAGCACTCAGGAAGCAGAGGAAGGCAGATCTCTACATGTTCCAGGCTAGCCAGGGCTACATAGAGACCCTGTCTCAAAACAACAACAATAATAATATTAATAATAATGGGGCTAACTAAAGAGATGCCTTAGAGGTTAAGAGCATTGGTAGAGACCCGGGTTCAATTTGCAGTACCCACACGGTGGCTCATAATCATCCATAACTCCAGCTGCAGGAGATCCAGCACTCTTCTGATCTCCTTGGGTACTAGGCACATATGGCACACACATCATATATGTAAGCAAAACACTCGTACACATGAAACAATCTTCTACAAAAAAAAATCTTTAAAAACAAAATAAATCCTAAAAGACACGGAAATCTTGTTGTGCTGCTCAAGCTGACCTTGCAGCTCCAGGCTAAGCGGCTCTCCTGCTTTAGTGACCCTGGCCCTGGAACTGCACACGTGCAGTGTCATCCTTTGTATCAACATATTCTGAATTCAGGGCCATTGTCTTTCTTTTCAGGTTTTGCTTTAAGGAAAGAAGTGGTTTTCCTTGTAGGCTGCCATAGGAGGCCACAACTTCTGCTATACTCTTTTACCCTCTTGAGAATCAGAAGAAATCTAAGCCCCAGAAGTATCTGCTTCACTCAACAAGGGGAACATTTACTGGCAATATTCTTCCCTGAAYATATGCATCCTCCTCTGGAAAATGGATGTAAAGAACCCTAGGGGAGCTATGAAGGCAGTCCATGTTCTTGTTCTTSACAATGCCATGTCCCTATACTAAAAGTTTGGACATCTCTGGCATTCTCTTATATGAAGAAACAAAGTGTCCTTTAAAATCCTTCCAGAAAATGTACTCACCAGGGAGCGGGTAGAGATGAACTTGGAGCAGGCATACATTTTTCAGGGGTGAGGGGCCAAGGCAGGAGAGCTGGAAATAAGAAGTAGCATTGTAAGCACTCTCCTTTGCTAGCTAAACTTCATCCTTATGCCTGTGAAGGAGTTCTAGGAAGCTTAACTAGTCAGAGAGCCAAAATGACAGATTTCACATCATCACTAACAGGTGACATTGGAACCCTGAAATCAAGTGACTTCGTGGCCTGGAAAGTGTTCACTTGCTCTAAGACCCATCCCCATGATTTGGGATTGTCAATGTAATTTTCCTAGTATCCCTTGCTTAAGTTCTTTTTCTTCTTCTAGGTTCAAAAAGCATCTCTTCCCTGGTCTCAGTGTCTGTGCCTAGAAGCAGTCAGTGTATAGTGTACAGGCTCCAAACACCTGTAATCCCAGTACTCAGGAGGCAAGGGGAAAATTGCAGAAAGTTCCAGGCCAACCTGAGCTACAGAGACCTTGTTTCAAAACAAAAAGAACTAGTACTCATTTTTATTGGGCAGAGCCTGGGGAGTATTAGGGATAGAGCCTAAGACCTTAGCATGACTGTCCAGTGCTGGCTGTATCTCCATCCCTATAGACTCCGGAAGCTTTTGGGAGAGTTCTTACAAGACAATGTCTCTGGAAGTTTTCCAACTATCTTTTTTAGCGTCTCACTCCTTTAAATACTCTTTTCTACTTTAACAAAGTACAGCCAGTCAATGAGAAAACCTGGCATCAATCTAAGAAGCATCAACTGTAAAATTTCACCACTCCATTAAGGGGTATTAAGTTTTGCGTCCTTGAGATCCAAAGGAAGAATATGTAAGTTAAAGGTTTAGGACAGTGTTTTCCCCAAGTGAAGCGAGAAGCCAGCTTGAATCAGAATTATCTGAGATATTATATATATTAGAAGTGCATGTCACTGCACCAGCAACACGGCTCAGAAGGTAAAACCATGTGCCCTATAAACCTGATAAAACAAGTTTGATTCTTGGAGCACATAATGGACAAAGTACTTGCCAGAGTGTTCTTCTCATCTCCACAGGCACATGTGCGCCTGCACATTCACASAGAAAATAAGACATTTTTAGATTTGTATGTATGTTTTGTCTGAATGTATGTGTGCATGTGGTGGCACTGGATCCCCGGAACCTGAGTTCATGATGGTTATGAACTGTCACTCGGGTGCGGGGAACCAAGCACGGCGCCTCTGCAACAGCAGCACTCACTCTTAACTGCCGAGCCCTCTCTCTAGCCCCTAAAATCAAGATCTCCAGTGTCAATATTTTAGACAACTTTTCCAATCATTTTATATTTAAGGTATACAATGGTATGGTCTCAACAACACTAAAAGGTTGTCAGTGGGAGAAAAAGGACTGTAACTCTGTAATTTCACTCACAGGAGGTATTTCACACACTGGAGGTAGAACCTAGGCTCTTAGTGCAAATTAGGTAACATGTTCTACCATTAAGCTACATGCCCTGCTTTTTCTGAGGACGAATATTCCACAAACTAAGATACTCAAAGTATAGGCCTGTTAAACACGACTCCCCCAAGTACACTGGACTCAACCTGTCCAAGGGCAGATATGCTACTTGTAAATCCTGAATTTTATTTTTAGATCAATGTTTGTCTTCGAGTCTTGTTCTTTCTAAAACTTTACTTTTTGCTGGATGTGGTGGAACACACCTGTCATCCGAGCACTCAAAAGGCAGAGGCGGACAGACCTCTAGGAATCCCAGGCCACACAGAGCAACCCTGTAACAAACAAAATCCTGCCTTTTGTCTTTATGCCACCTAAACCCAGATTGGCTGCCCAACTATTCAGGTTCAATTGAGTCAACCCAGTACCTCTTTAAAACTTTTAGAATAAAGGGAGGCTTCAGCTGGGGTGATGGCTTAGATGATAGTGCATGCCACACCCCCAGCACTGGGTACCAATGGTGATTGGCTTGCAATCTGAGTTCATGAGCTGAATTCAGGTCAGTAAGACATCCGGTCTCAAAAAGTGAAGGTGGAGTGGAAATGCCCCCTCACATTAACTTCTCAGCATGCATGCATGCTTCCATACACATAAATAAAAAGGTAGGGCTGAAGTTGGGCATGGTGGTTGGTGCATGTGATCCTAGTACTGGGGAGGCTGATGCAGAAGGATCATAAATTTGAGGTAAACATGGGTTATTTACAGAGTCTTCAAGAATCCAAAATAAAATGGAAGACGTTTTTTTCCAAGAACAAATTTTAACATTGTAACTTTTTACAAATTAACATATGGRATAGTATAATCTGTTGCTGGCGTGTAATAAACCGAAGAGTATCATTCGGTGAGCACTTCCAGTGGTCACCTAATCTGGGCAAGCCCACACCAGAGCAATGAAACCCTCCACAATCGGAACTCCTAAGGGATAGTCTCTCCATTTAACTACTCCATCCCTTAAACCTTCCCTCTAGCTGGCAGGTATAAATTCTAAAGCTTGGACTGTTCCCACCTTCTGGGCTTGCTGTCTAACAGAAACCTCCATTTCTAGCTCATCATTTAAGATTTTATTTCCAACTTCATTAGCATGTCAGGGCCTCCATTAGAGGCAACCAGTTTCTAAGGAAACAGGCCTCACCCCTGCCCTGGCTTTCTCACAGGCCGGTTAGCCTGTTTTGTTACTCTCTACCGCGTTCAGTTTATWTCAAACTGAAGGATGCTGACTAGGGGAGATGGTGGCTTTGGGTGGTGAACTAGCTTGAGTGCGCCAGAGGTCCTGTGGTTCAAAATCTGCACGCTTCAAATAAATAAATAAATAAATAAATAAATAAATAAATAAATAAATAAATAAATGCTACTTTGATTCAGGATGACAGGAGGAAGCAAAGATAAGAGGGGGAGAATCTGGGGTTATGACAATGGTGAAAGGCGTGAGGGTGAGCAGAGAGCATCCATAAAGCCTTGGTTCGCGCCCGGAGAGAACACGCACGTCAGCATTTGCCTTTCGCCGGCCGCAGAGCCCCCAACCCCCGTGAGACACCCAAGATGGCGCCAGGCCCGCGCGGTTAGAGGTCATAGACACGAGGAAGGGGCAGCTCTCCGCGCGGGGATGCCGGCAGCCGCGAGGGTTCGGGGACCCGGGTGGGAGCTAGCAGGGTCAGGTCGGCCACGCGTCCCCGCAAGGGGTACTGCTGCGCGCGCCTGCGCGGCACGAAGAGGACGCGAGGCCTCAAGGCCTTACCTGCTCCCAGGGTAGAGAAGACAGAGAGGGGCGGGGGCGCGGGAAAGCGCGAGAGAAGGCTCTGCGCATGCGCGACCAGAGCCAACGAGTCGCTTCCCCCGCGGATAGAGTGAACACAAGCTAGAGGATCGGCCCGGGCGCCACAGCTCCCCCTGCCAGGTTGGTAGTGTCTTGAGGGACAAGCACTCCACCTGGCGTCCAACAGGAGAAACTGCAAAAGGAGCCCACGGTGCGCGGAATGGCCGCCTAYTCTGCACAGAAGGCTTATCTGCAACGTGGTGGAAGTGTGGACTGCAAGCATTTTGGAGTCTTGGACTCGAGTTCCCTTTCCGAGCATGCGCAAAGTAAAAACAAAACAAAACAAAACAAAAAACAAAATCCAGKCTACTCGGAGATTGCTTATGGCATACAGTAGGGATTAGGGTTCAGTGCCTAAAATGTACCGGGGGAAATAAAATCACAGAACTCTTGGCTTCTTGTCACCTTCAGGACCCTGGCAATATTGGGTGGGAGATGAGAACTGCCCCAAAGCTATTAGGAAAATGCCACGGCAGTTTCTGCTTTAACTTATTTTTTAAACCATCATCTGCAAGTCAGAAGACTGGGGGTAAACAAGGCCAGAATCTCCCTTTTGTGAGTCCTGGGATCAATTAGGAATAACCGCACCTGTGGCCTACAGTTGGGGTGCGAGGTCACCCTAGGCGAGCAGTTTACAAGTTAGGCTTGCTGGGGGGCGAGCTGGAATAAGTAGTTGCCCGCGAGGTGCTCTCCCCAAGCCCCTACTTTTCTTCACTGCCCTTTCGCCCGTCCCTCCCCCGATGGCGGTGGGCGGGGGCTTTCCAGCAGGAGTCCCCGAGCAGGCCTTTGTGGGCAGGCTGGAGCAGAAGAGCTTAGGAGGCGGCTGCAAGGCCGACCCAGCCCCGAAACCCGGCTGTCCGGTTAGGGTGCATGGACGCTGCGCGAGAAAGACGGGAAGAGCTCACCAAACCCCTATAAAAAAAATAAAAAGAAAGCCGCGGCTGTAAATAAAGACAAATCCGCCACCCTCCGAGGGGCCGTTTGTCCTCCCCTCCTTGGCCCCGTCCTTCCCGCCACCCCCTCCCGGCCCCCGGCCCCGCGGCGCCCCGGCCCCAAGCTCCTCCATTTAATCGGATTTGGGAGAAGGGGAGGATAAATCACGGCAGCAGCTTTACGGTCCCGGAGGAGAGGCGAGCCGCAGCCAGGCACACCCCGGCCGGCGATAAAAACCGCCGCTGAAAGCCCACGGAGCAATTTCCCGGGACCCCGAGCGACGCCATTACAGGAATGTAATTTTGCCCGGATGAGGCCCCGAGTTTAATTATCCTCGCGGAGGAATTTCAATGCGGCCAATCCATCTTGCAGGCGGGCGGCAGAGGGATTTATATGGGCCCGTTATTTCACACCGATCCTCCATCTGCATTTTTATGGCCCTGAGCTCCTGAAAGGGAGGGAAAGTGTGGGGAGAAATGGAAGAAGAGGGTGGGGGACTCCCCGCCTTTCCTAAACCTTGGATTTCAGCTGGATTAGGATTCTCGCAGGTTCTCCTGAGGTCCCCAAATCTCCCTCCGGTGCCAGTTGTTGACCCGGGCAGGGGCAGGACCGGGATCTTTAGGAGCAACAGGTATTTTCCAAGTACTAAGCAGTATGAGATGCTGTGTGAGAAAAGGCAAATCCGCCACCCTCTGAGCGGCCCAGGCTAGCAAGGGCTTAGGAGTTGATCCCCTGAGGTTTCCTGAACGCCCCGCCCCGCCAAAAAACTGAATTCCTTTTAGCTCTTAGCTTCCTACCCTAARAGGCACAATCTATAGTTTTTAGGAGCCGCCACCGCCAAATGGTGTTGCAGCTGTTGGTTGCGACAGTTTAGAGAATCTCGTATATCGCTAACAAAATCCCGGAGGAGACTGAATCAGAGAAAGGGCCTGTGAGGAGCTAACCCCGGCTCCTCCTAAAAGTTACTGCAGAGTCTGATAATTCCCTACCCCGAGTGGTAGGATTCAGATTAGACAAAGCTGGGTTCCCAAATCACGTTTTGACCTTGGACAAGTTATTTAACCCTTTTAAATGAAAATTTCCTCTCCTTTTAAAACTGTGTATAATAACAGCGCTTATCCTGCAGCCTATATTGAGATAATAATGTTCGTGAAGCTTTTTAGCAAAGGGCTTGCTACTCAGTAAAAGTTCAATAATCGCCATAATCATTATCGTTAGTATTATAGTTAGGATCATTGCCATTTAATTGTCATGCTCCCATGAGACTGTTTATTGTAAGGGTCCTTGCACAGTTATCTCCTGAAAGAGATTCAAATATTACAAAACATTTTTCAATCCCATAAATCATGCAAAACCAGTTATTGACATAATGATGGGTAATCTGGGAAGCTGAAAATCCTGAGGGCCTCGGCGACAAGGTTTGAAGCAGGAAATTATATAATAAGAGAGCAGGGTCATGCCAAAAAGTGGATTGAGGCACGTGAGGGAGGGGTCTAGGGATATTCTTAACCCTGGGCTTGGGAAGGGTTCTTGTCGCAACACAGCTAGCGAACCTGCGGTCCAGGAAGGAAAGGGTGTGGAGCGAGAACCATCCCTTCCAATCAGTCCCGGTCTCTTCCGACCAGGCCATGTAACAAGGTTGACCTGATTGGCCAGTTTTCCTAATGACTTCTAGTGGCAGATTCTAACTGGTTAGCAGACTCCCTGCAGAAGAGTGACGGAGAAATGAGATTGATCTTTCCTTTCCTCCGATTGGTTAACAACCCTCAGGGGAGCAAAGACCCCCTTTAATTGACCGGTAGGTTAGAAAGAGGTTTGACATCCCACATATCGAAATTCCACGAGTTCTTTTCCTCAAAAGGTCACCAAGAAAGAATCTTGATTGTCTTGAATATATTTGCCTTTGGCCGGGAGACAGAGTAGTTAAGAGAAGAAAAATCAAACTCGTACAGGCACAGCTAGCTCTGTTCAATATGAAACCTCAGACAGTAGGATTCACAGCAAGAAACATAAAAGGGACAGAACGAAGGTTAAAAAAAATGTTTTTTTAAAAAGGTTTTGTCAAGAGATGAGATGGAGAAGAGGAAGATTTTGACTTTAGAGAAGAAATACATCTTAGTAACATATTTTACTTGGTAGTTAACTACATTTAATGTGTTGGATATTTCAAGGCTGTTGAAATAAATTTTAAGGTTTTCTCTCACATATACAAATGAATTGACTAAATGTGTATGTTAATCAGCTACATAGACTCTATAATGAATATGTAGATCAAAACATCACATCTGTCCATAAATATACCCCTCCCCCTTTTTTTTGAGCCAGAGTCTCTCTACTTAGCCCTGGCACTCACTATGTAATCAGACTGGCCCCAAACTCAAACCTATCTCTGCCTTCTGAATGCTGGGATTAAAGATCTGTGTGCCACCACACCCTGCTCAATAAACACAATTATTATTTGTCTGCAAAAAATATTTCCAGAAAGCCGGGCTTGATGTGCCTTTAATCCAAGCCCATGGGAGGCAAAGGCAGGAGGAGCTCTGTATCTTTGAGGCTAGCCTGGTCTACATAGTAAGTTCCAGGACAGCCAAGACTAAATAGAGAGGCCCTGTCTCAACAAAAAAAAACAAAACTCAAAAAAAAAAAAAAAAAAACCCGAAAAATCCAAACAAAAAACCTAATATATACCAGAGAGAAGTGTAAAGGGTTGCATAGCATATTTCTTATTCTGATTATTTAAAAGTAAGCCTCTTAATTTTGCCAGAGGCAATGAGCACAGGATGCATTCCTGGCTTGGAGGGAGAAGCTCAGGGGCCCAGTTCCTGCCTTACTGCTAATAAGCGGAGTGACTACTGAGTTACTCCATCTCTCAACACTCTATCTTCCCAGTTTGAAAGAATTTACAGAGGGGAGAACCTATCCAGTATTAACTTTCCAAAGATCTTCCTTTTACAAATTCAGTGTCTTTGTGCTTCAGCAATGACTCTTTCTTGGTCTCGAACTCCTATCTTACTTGCTTTGGTGCTGGAGATTGAACCCAGCAGCACCTCCAGGGCCTCCAGCGGGCTGAGCTGTATATCTCTAGCACCGAGATATATCCCAAGCCCATTTGTGATAGTTAATGTCAACCTCCCGGTTAGATCCTGGGGCTGAGATGGATGTTGGTCTCTGAGTGATGGCTTTCCTCTTGGCTTGCTAAAACAATTCCACAAGAGGCAGGAYGCAAGGTACTAGTAAACCTCTTTATTCCTACACAGAAAACAATACAAGAAAGRACCATTGATATTTCAGCTTCTGAAGAGGAGGGATGCTTAATGGCACAAATTAGGTCCTCAAAAGTATTTACACAGCAAAGAGTAGGGGATAAGAGACAGGCAGGAGGATTTTTTAATTTGCAGCCATCTTGGGCTACATAGGAAGAACCAGCTACAAAAAAGGATTTTTTTTGAGTCAGTTTTTCTCAAAGTCACATAATGAATTAGTAATATCCTCAAATTTACCTTTGCCTATAATCCCAATAAGAGGACTAGCCTAAATTCACTATGTATACAAGGCTAGCCTTGAACTCACAGAGATCTGCCTGCCTTTGCCTTCTGAGTGCTYGTTTGTTGAGACAGGGTTTTGCTGGTTRGCCTGGAACCACTCTGTAGACCAGTTGGTCTTATGTTTGTACTTATCTTCCTGCTTCTGCCTCCTGAATGACAGGGTCACAAGTGTGACCTGCCATTTCCAGAGCCCTCCATTTTAAAATTAAACTATTTTTATACAGTAAA
>BDUI01005454.1:41529-57962 GCA_002335545.1 Apodemus speciosus
TTTTTTTTTTACTTCAACTGTTCATTGCTGCATCCGTGCCTGTCTAGACAAGTGCCAGAGCCCACCCAAAGTAAATATTTGTGGGAAGAAGATAAAACAAATGAACTGAGACGGCAGGTTTCCATGGGTTTAGCCTCAAATTTACAAATGCAGATCCCTCCAGGGAAGGACTGTGTGTGTGTGTGTGTGTGTGTGTGTGTGTGTTTTACCAAAGTGAAAAGGACAACCGGAGGAGTGGATGACTGGAACATTCAGAGCCTACAGTGGGCTGAACCCTTCCTCTCACTCAGCTACTTGTATCTTGGTTCCTAATGGTTGTGTTGGTTTGTTTCATTTGCTTTTCAGGGCAGTCTGGATGTGAGAATAGATTGTGTGAACTCTTAGTAAAACTACAACTCTTATTTTGAAATAGGAAATAATAAAACTGAAAGACCCAGACAAAAACATAAAAGCCAGATAAAAGTGGCTGGTGTAGGCTAGACAAAGTTATATCATGTAGGAAAGAAAACTGAACTCTGTTCTGGTGAGGTGAGGTGCCCTTGAGTAATTCTTCAGGCTATCCGCCTCTGCTCTGGGTTTGGTAGGATATTCTTTTAGTCTTCAGGGAGCCCTTGCTTACTCTATTATGTATGCCTCTCCAGGATAGAGAGAATAGACAGCATTCTTTCTTTGAGGTAGAAGTTATGTTAAGGGTGGGGGTTCGGAAACCAGAGAAAGCACTTTGAAAGATTTCTGGAAGACAGGGTAAAGAGGACATAAAGAGGAACTGGGCAGAGACCTCTGCTCTGGACACCGTAGTTCTTCTGCTCAGCAGCCACCACCCATCCACATGACAATGCACACCCGAAGGAATTAGTTACACAAAATCACAATACCCAGCCCTATTGCCCGCAGCACGCACATCATCTGCAAGTGAACAGCTGCGTGGACTTCCATCACTGTTTAACTAGAATTTAACGGGCCATTGGCTGGCCAGGAGGTACCAAAAAGGTGTCAGGGGCCAGGGGCTTTGTGGGCGTGGTCTTTCCAGAAGCAGAGCTACTCCAGGCACCAGGCCTCTCTTTGCTGGCTCATTAAGTGAAGTCACATATAATTACAGGCAGCTATGACAGAAGAATGGAAGGCCTGGTTCTCTCTAATCTTGTGGAGAGGCTTTAGGCTCAATTATCAGATGCCTTGCCTGAGGGTGGTGAGGGATATTAAAGCTGGAGGATCAACAGTGATAGGACTCTTCTATCAGCTTGGCAGGATTTCATTTTTTTTCCAGATAAAGTATGTTCTGAACTCATGATAGCATCTCTTAAATTCTGTGAGCCTCACTAACTCATTCTTCAGAAGTATCATTTACCCAAACTATGGGAAATGAATCGTGACATTGAGGTCCTGGGTTTACTGTATTGTGTCCTCTGGAAATACAAGGAGACAGCCCACAAGCCAGAGCCTCAGAATCACTATTCCTGTGTCTAGGTTTGAAAATCAAGGTTCTGCTTGATAGGTACAACACCGACTCTCGAAAAGAAGACGTGGCTCTTAATTCATTCGTCTCAGTTCTCTTAATCAAAATGCCTGTCCCAGAAGCCTCCACTGCATCTGCCCTCTTTAACAACTGATGACTAATTTGTGAAACCAGTCAAGGTGGTCAATGTGGGTGTAGCCAGATGTACAACTTTTTATTTATTTTTTTATTTTGAGGCTTTCGATACTTCCCTGGGCCCTGCTAAGCCTTTCTCAAAACACTACTTTGGGTATTCCTTCCCAGAGTTCACCCTTCCTGTGTGCCCTCCCTCTACCTCCCCCACAAGTCATTCTTAAACTTGCTCTGGAGCTCTTCTAAACTTCTTTGTGTTCCTCTCTATTCAGTTTCTTTTACTTTCCCTAAAGACCCAAGATGCACCCTCCCCCTCCAGCCACCCCCTCACAATTGTATGTTTCTCCTTTAAACACTGTGCCCCCCCTCAGGGTTCCTCCCTTTCTTCTTCAGCACCTTTTCCAAGGAGTCACCCCTTCTAAACACCCCACCCCATCTCTATTGCCTCTCCCTCCCCCAGACCATACCAGATAATTCCCATTCAACTTTTAAGATGACTGCTTATAATAATAATGGTACTTTATTCACAGGTTAGATTGACAGCTGTTCCTTCATATCCCATACATCAAACATACTCATCTCTTACACAAGACAATGTTTTTTACATTTAACAGGTCATGTCCACAGATTGGTAGTTTGCAGAACAAAAGCAACAGCAATGCTGGCAAAGATTCTGGGTTATCAGAAACTCTCAGGGTTTTAATACATTGAAAAATTAATATTTTTTTGCGCATCTACAACGTACACCTTTGCTTCCCCACGCTATGCAAATCTGGCCCTAAGAGTTCTTTTTCACCAAGTCATAGACATAGATATGGAAATCATCGTCAAACTTGATGAAGTACACAGAGGGCTTGGCTTTAACTTGGTGAATGACCTTGCCTGTCCTCTTGGAGCCATCTTCTTTGGTGTATTCCACATGTTTACCTATCAGGCCATCTACAACTCCTTCTGGCTCCCTGTCTGCTGGAGGAGATGCACTGGACTCTGGCATGATACGGAGGTCGCCCTCTTTATAATCRTCCAGAAGCTGGTACATGTACAGCACCGGATCTTTCTCATAAGTAATGTAAAACCAGGCGTTCATGATAGGCGCTTGGGCCAGGACCATGCCCCTCCATTCMTCCTTAGAGCCATGCTCACCCTCAAACATGTGTTCCACTGCTTTGCCAATTATGGTATTAGCAAGGCGCACATCGCTGACTCGAGAAAAGGACACCTTATCAGGAAGGATTTTAAGCTTTAAAATCCTTTCATCTCTGTGAAGTTCCAGTCCATAGACACAGTCAATCCCATCATATTTCACCAGGTAGAGAGAGGGGTTTATAGGCACCTGATCCAGCACAGTTCCTTTCCACTGTGTGATTGGTTCATCTCCTTCCTTCCACCCGTGAGAAATTCTGCAGCCCACGATGTTCCTTCGGGGCCGGGATGAAGATTTGCTCCTCTGCCTCTTCTGAGAAGCTTTTTTCTTCTTGATGGGTGTAGAGCCAACGTGGTGACCTGCGGCTTCTCCCATTTGCTCTTTTGCAGCAGCTTTTTTGTGAGGGCTCTTCATACCTGTAAGAAGAGGAGAGAATCTAGAGAGAAACATTCTATGCAAATATTAAGGTTATTTTTCTGTGGATTAGGAAGTCCCTGCGCCCAATATACATGTGTCCAGTAGCAGTATTCTATATCGAAACGTGCCTGCATTACCCTCTTTCCAGGCTTGTTTGGTTACACAACAGAGTTAGAAGAAGAGATCGCTGTGGAAGTTGTGGCGCTTAAGAGCTAAGCAAGAAGCAGCTGGTTCTCTGTTAGCTCCGTAGTCATCCTAGCTGCGCYGCTCCACCATCCCTTATTTGTAACCCCAGTACCGTATCTCTATATCCCTCCGTGCAATCCTGTCTCTTACCCACTGTCCCCCTCCTTTTCATCCCTCCCTTACTGCCCATACCCATGCTTGCTCGGTGCTCACTTCTTCATATGTCTTCCAAATCATCCCCGTTTCCCTTTGAGCTCAGCACCACGAATCTGTCTCTCGCGCTGGCCACCTTTGTATAAGATTCCCCCGTGTTTCTTGCTCCGTGCCCCGCCCCCCAAATCTCGGTTCCGAGTTTCCCTCAGCTCAAATCTTAGCACTCCCTCCAATTTTCCTGAYAAGCGGGAACCCATTCCTATTTTCCAGCACCCAGTCCGATGCTCACCTGCTCACTGTCTGGGTTTGCAGCACTCACGTGCCCAAATCGGACAGAAGACTGTTGCCTCTGCTGCGAGCCTGGAGCGAAGGATGATCAGCCTGCGAGCAGCCAAATGAGCGCCTGTGAGAGCAGAGCCAGAAGGAGTCTTAAGGCCAAGCGCCTGTCTAGGAAAGCCGCGGGGCAAAAGAAGGGAGCATCCAGGAAGTGCCCGCTCTGGGCTTTCTCTCACCTTATTCCCGAGTGTCAGAGGCAGCAGTACCTGGGCCACTTAAGAGCTTCCAGCAGTCGCTGCTGCCACTGCAGTCTCCTCCCTCTTTTCCTAGCGTAGCTTCCTGCCCCGCGAGAGGCCGCCCCTTCCTGCCAAACACCGTTCAACCGCCTCCTCTCCTACTCCACACCGTGGTTCTAAGCTGGGGAATGTGCTCTTGTCCTCAACCCTTCTGCCAAATCAGGAGCCAGGAATTCTCCACACACACCCCAACCCTTCCCCCACACAACCCCTCTGGCTCACAGCTCCTAAGGACTCCCTCCTTCAGTTCAGGTTCCCCACCCCCACCTGCAACTCTACACTTTAATGCCCCCAACCGCATCTGCTTTCCATCCTTCAGGAATTTGCTTTTCCTTTACCCCGTGCCCTCGTGGAGTTTTCTTTATGCAAAAACTGCCTTTCCGGTTGTTTTAGGCTAGTGGAGCTAGGATGAGAAAGAAGAAAAAAAAAAAAAGCCCGATGCTCACTTCTCTCTCCTGTTTTGACCCGATTCATAACTAAGTTTTCTTGATTGCTCATCTTTTTGAGGATATGAATCTTACACATGGTGCATAAAATTCTGCAGATTCTTAAACGTACATTAGATCAGCTTCACCTCTTCCCTATTTCCTTTGCCTCATCACAAAATAGTAGTCCTCTTATCTCCTTTTCTTCTATGCTCCTAAAAGAGCTTGCATTATTTATGCAAACGTGGTTGTTAAAAAAAAAGGTCTATAAAACAATTTTAGATATTTCTGAGTACAGAGCATATATGACAATATGAGAAGTAGACAATACCCTCACTTCTGATTAACATTCATTTTTAGTCGCTCTTTTACAAGTAGAAACAAAGATCACCAATAAGGTGTAATTTTTAATCCTGTAGCACAGACCTTACTCTTGTAGCTTTCTATGTATGTGTATATACATGTGGATATTATGTTTTATGACAAAGAGTTTCAATCATACTTTATGAAGTTAAGTTATTCACATTGTACGAAAAAATAATAATAGTTCCCTTCAGTAGCCTAAACAGGACATTTCCAGGAGGTAGTTCTTGGTTTTCTGACCTAAATGCATATTATATTGCCCAATTGATAAGAATATTGAGCTTGTGTGGAAGCTCATCAATTAAGTCTGGCAAGCTAACTTGAATTCTGGAGACCCAGATGATGGTGGAAGGAGAGAACTGATTCTCTCAAGCTGTTCTCTGTCCTCCACACACATGTCCCAAATAAATAAATACATAAATATTTTAAAATATATTCTACAGTTTTTTAAAAATAATACTCCACTTAGTATCATCTAGCTAGCACAGCTTTCTCTTACTACATGAATGTACTCCGATGAATATTAAAGAAAAAATGTTTATTTATTTGTCAATGACCACACTGCTAGCAAGCCTATAAAGGAGAATCATGAGATTCTTAAATTTTACTTTATTTTATTTCTGCTTCTTTGTTTGGTTGGTAGGTTGGTTTTTGTTGTTTTGTGTTGTTGTTGTTGTTGGTGGTGGTGGTGGTGGTTTTGAGACAGGGTTTCTCTCTATAGCCCTGCTGTCCTGGAACTCACTGTGTAGACCAGGCTGGCCTAGAACTCACAGAGATCCACCTGTCCTTGCCTCGTGAGTGTTGGGATTAAAGGCATGTACCACTACACCTGGCTAACTTCTTAAATTCTAAATGCGTGTTTTAAATCATACTTAGCCTTTGAAGCCTGCTTTTTTTTAATGCAGTATTTTGTTTAAAATATAGGGGAAGACATCAAATGAACCAAGTTTTCATTAGTGTTTTTAGATGCTCTGGGAGCCCAAGGGAAAAGTCAACACCTTTTATTCAAACAGCTTCTAAGTGCCTATTTCATTCATTAATTTCCACTTTTTAGGTGTTAATGGGTTTACACTTATTCCCCCAGGTTTTTTTTGGACATAAGTGTTCCAACTGTATGTGATAATTTCATATTTTTGCTTTGCTTCTGTTTTCATTCACCTATATATTTTCATAGCATTATCCTTAAACTAGGAAGCTTTCATTTGTTGATCTACCTAAAATAATATTTTAAATTATATCTCAAATGTTGACCTCCATTATAAACTTAATTTCATTAATATTACCATAAAATATAAGTATTGTCAATTACCATTGTTAACACCCATAGAAGTTATCATTAAATTTTGAGTTTGCTATCTGGCTTTCTCTACTTGAATACTGGTAGAAATATATAATGCATATGACTGAGTGTGGCATGCTATTAAATTTGAACTTTACTTTTTATCTTGTACACCAGCAAGAAAGAAAAAGGTCAACTCATTAAACTATTATAAGCTATGAATTTTAAGATATGTATATTTTCAAAGGTGTTAAAAAAGGAATCATCAAAAAAGTCAAAAGCAGAACAAAAAATGTGAATAATAGGTTGCTCTTGAATAATGCTTGTTGCATGTGATATCAGGTTAGTGAAGGATTAGTTGTTTACTCCAATTTTTATAATTTAGTTTTATGTGTTTTCTAGAAATTCTAGAGTGTTTTCCCTTTGAAACTATTAATTCCTCTCTCTCTCTCTCTCTCTCTCTCTCTCTCTCTCTCTCTCTCTCTGTGTGTGTGTGTGTGTGTGTGTGTGTGTGTATGTGCTCATGTGTGCACGTATGTTCTGCTAGGCAAGCACTGTGTCACCGAACTATGTGTCTAGTCTTATTTCTTCTGCTTCACATTAGTCTATACCCTAATTTCAGTTTGGTATATGCTTGCTGCTGGTTTGTTCCCACTTTTCTAGTATATAAATGTAATCCAAGCGCAAGGTATATCCCAAATCTGCAAATGGTGAGTTGTACCTTATTAAGTAGGATTAGAGATTGTAAGGTTCTTCCTAAGACCCAAAATCAGCAGGTAGGAACTTAGTACTGAGTTTTAAGTCAAAGGCCTGGATTTGCTTCCATCTCTGACCCCAAAACAGGAGACAAATCTCCCTATACACTTGGGTCAACTGAAAGCTCTTTTTATAGTGTCTTCTCAATACATTCTTCCTTCCTTCCTCCCTTCCTTTCTTCCTTCCTTTCTTTCTTTCTTTCTTTCTTTCTTTCTTTCTTTCTTTCTTTCTTTCTTTCTTTCTTTCTTTCTTTCTTTGTTTCCTTTCTTTGTTTTAAATCCAGATTCTATGGTCTTTTGCCTGACTTACTTAGGTTTTATGCATGTGGGTTGGTACGTATCTATCTGTTCAAACTGGTAGAGCTGGGGGATGTACTTGCTGGAGGATCTTCCCTGCCATCTGGCTCCGTCTTGTAACTCTGTTGTTATATGGGACTCTAAGAAATTAAGGCGTGTCAAGTAATATTACTGACTTCAAAGAGATGTGATTGAAGTAGCTCCTATGGCATATAGCAAGAGTGTTTAGAAGGCTAAATATATGTCCTATTTCCTTCTATCACCTACAGCAGCCAAAGTAGATCGTTCACTTACTGAAACATGTACAAAGAAGCATGTGCAAGGCAGATGCTTATATATATATGTATATATATATACATATATATATTACACTGTACATGTTGAGCATGGGTTGATACTGAATGTATGCTTTAATGTATCTTTTTCATTATTTGCTGTAGATTTGGAAGTATGTATCTTCACACTCCATTCAGGGAAGCAGGAAGGCTAACTGTAGATATTCACCTATCCCTCCTCTCTTTCAAATCCAATCCCTGTCTCATCTAAGCTCTGCAAAAAAAAAAAAAAAAATGCCTGCTGCAGTCTTGCACCCCCCATCTCCAGTGGATCCCACAAATCTTCCCCCTCTAAACTTCCTTCCCCACACGCATTGCTTTGTCTCAGCCCTCAACTCCAGCAGGCTCTCCCTGGGGATCCACTGACCAGGAAGCAAGTTAGCTTCAGACCTTTCCTACAGATCTTTACCTCTCCCTCCATTCCTCTAAATCTGATCCCCTAGTCTTATCCAGCTCTAGACAGGCCTCCTGCTGTGGCCTCTCCTTGCTCTCTGCCCTGATTCCCAAAGGACTAAGTAGGTCAGGGTTGAATACTCTGCCTTCCTCCCTCTTGTGAATCTATCCACTGCTACCAGCCCATCCCCATTCCTCAGTGTCAGGTACCAATACCCAGAAACACATTTTACATAGAAATTCTCAGTACCCACACCTATCAGGACCCCAAAAGATTTTCTACAGGCAACACACAGACAGTATAATTTCTTTTTGTTGTTGTTGTTTCTTTTTTTTTCCGAGAAAGTATAATTTCTTAAGAACCAGAGAGGAAATAGAAATCAAGGAATAAAATATCCACGCAACAAAGACAAGACCAGATATCAGCACCTAGAATTACAATCTTCCTAATCCCAGATGCCTAGACACCAACAGTAAAATGCAGTAACAGCCAGGACAATGTCCCCATTAAGTCCAGCTCTCTTACCACATGAGGCTCTGAATATTCCAACACAGCTGAAGCACAAGAGAATAACCTTAAAATAGTCTTTATGCATATTATAGAAGCCTTTAAAGGAAAAAAACAATTAAATTCTTTAATGAAATCCAGGAAAACACACACATAGAGACAGTGGAAAGAAATGAAGAAAACTGTTCAAGATGTTAAAGTGGAAAATTGAAAAGAAAACCCAAACTGAGTAAACTTTAAGAACTCAAGTAGGAACCACAGAGACAAAGCTTCACCAACAGAACAAGAGATGAAAGACAGAAACTCGGGTATTGAAGACATGATAGAGGAAATAGATTCCTTGGTCAAAAACAATGTTAAATCTAAAAAAAACTGCTGGCCCAAAACATCCAGAAAACCTAGGACACTATGAAAAGACAAATTCTAAGAATAATAGGAATACAGGGAGAAGAAACCCAGGTCGAAGGCACAGAAAATATTTTTTTAAAAAACATAAAGGAAAATTTCCCTAACATAAAGAAGGAAATATCTACCAAGGTATAAGAAGCATACAGAACACCAAATAGACTAAATCAGAAAAGAATGTCCCCTCAGCACATATCAATCAAAACACTAAACATAAAGAACAAAGAATATTAAAAGCTGCAAGAGAAAAAGACCAAGGATGAGTTTTCAGATCTTACCTCTATGTTTGTTTGTTTGTTTTGTCTGTCTGTCTGTCTGTTCATTTATTGATTCTTCTCTCATTCATTATATATCCACCACAGTTTCCCCTCCAATTATTCTTCCCAGTCTCCCCTCTCCTCTTTCCCCAGATCCAGTCCTCCTCCATTTACCTTCAGAAAAGAGTATGCCTCCCAGGGATATCAACCAAACACGATGTAACAAGATACAATAAGCCTGGGAACATACTCATATCAAGGCTGGACCAGGTAACCCAAGATGAGAAAAGGAGCCCCAAATGCAGGAAAAGGAGTTGAAGACAATGCCAACTATTGGGCTAGGCTCCAGTCTATGAGTATAGCAGAACATCATTTGCAATCATTTCACTGATTTATTTTTATTTTATTGTTTATTTTTTATCACTTGTATTTGAGTCTATCCTAGATCTCTGAGATATCCAGCTGCTGGTTCCTGCCCATCCAGGCAGTGTCAGATGTGGTCGCCTTCTTGTGTTGGCCTAAACGTTGAACCAGTCAATGATTGGACACCCCCACAAGTTCTGTGCCACTTCTACCCCAGCACAAATTGTAAGTCGAAGGCTTGGAGACTGGATTGATGTCCCATTCCCACCACTGAAAGTCTCGTCTGGTTACAGATGATGGCTGGTTCAGGCTCCATATCCCCCATTACTAGGATGGTCAGGGTTCTCTAGAGTCACAAAGCTTATGGAATGCCTCTATATTTTAAGGGAAATTATTGGAATGACTTAGAGTTTGCAGACCAACTAACCAAACAATGGGCAGCTGTGAATTGGAAGTCCAAGAATCTGGTAGTTGCTCAGTCCCACGAGGCTAGGTATTTCAGCTGGTCTTCTGTATAAGGTGGAATCCTGAAGAAGTAGGTTCCAACAGGTGTCCTGGCAAGTTAGGTGAAAGCAGGCAGAGAAGGAAGCCTTCTTTCTTCCATTGTCCTTTATAAGCCTCTAGCAGAATGTATGGCCTAGATTAAAGGTATGGGACCTAAGCTGTTCATCACTTGGAACTTGTTCTGTCCCAGGCTGGCCTCAAATTCAGAGATCTGCCTGCCTTTGTCTCCTGGGATTGAAGGCTTGTACTACCTTGCCTGGGCCTAAGCTTTTCATGGCCACTATGCCTCAAGATCTGGATCACAGGTGTACCTTCCATTTCTGGATTATAGTTCATTCCAGATAAAGTTAAACCGACAACTGGGAATAGCCATCCACACCTTCTTAGATTCCAGGGAGTTTCTACTGCAGTAGGTTTCTCAGCTGCTAAAAATATAACAACAACAACAACATGAAATTTGAAGAACTTGAAAAAAATCATCCTGAGTAAGGTAATCCAGACCCAGAAAAACAAAMGTAGCATTTACTTACTTATAAGTGGATACTATCTGTAAAGTAAAGGATCATCTTGATACAATCCACAGACCCAGAGAGGCTAAGTGACAAGGAGAGCTCAAAATGGGAAACATGAATCTCTCTCAGAAGGGGAAAGAGAATAAGTATTGTGAGCAGACGGGGAGCAGGTGGGGATGGGAACAAGAGGAATCAGTTGGGGGAAGATGGACTGAGAGAGCTCTGGGAGAGACAGACAACTAGAATTTGGTGGCATTTGGGGCACGATGTTAACTCTCCTATTTTTTTCAGTAAGCAAAGGGCTCCCTCCCCTCCCCGCCCCCGCCCCGCCTCCTAGTAAGGGCACTTCTGGTCTATAAGTGTCACAGAAGCAGGCACTGAGAGGTTCACACAGCTTTTATTTCCTATGAGATATTATTGAACTTAATCTCTAGAGAATGATGAGTATAGGGTACAGGGAGCGCTCCTCTGCTTTTTATCAGGCTTATAATCTTTTTAAAACTAGAAACAGCATTGTACCAAGCCAAGGAGGGGTGTGCAGGCTGGATCTATTCTCCAGTTCAAGCACTTCCTTACAAAAGGAGGCTTCTTTTAGGGTGTTATTGGCAGGAAGGGGGTTCTCCTTTTCCTTTCAGACACAAAGAGGTCCCTATGCCTCCCTCTAAGAGGAGAATGTTGGAATTTATCTCAGAAGGAAGTCAGCTCACAGGTTATCAGGAATGTTGACTTCTTGTTTGTGGCACCCTAGATCTTCATTTTTAACCCCTGGAGATGAGCATACAAAGACTCATGAAGAATTCTGACCATCTTTGGAGAGTTCCCACTGCCCACCGTGGGCTGAAAGTTACTGGCTTGTAGAGATCTTTATCACAGGTGGCTGCTGGAAACATTCCTGAAAAAGCACGAAAGCCAAGTCCTATCCATGGCTTCATTTGAAGGCGGACTACAGCTGCGGTGAGCCCTCCTGAGCCTGAAGACCCCTTGCTCTTTGTGTTTTAGGGAAATTGTCAAAAAGACTGTCTTTACAGTCTTTAAGCATAGTGATTTAAAAAGGCAAGCTCTCTAGCAGAGAATGCCTAAGTTGGCCCCTGTGTTTGATACAAATATTTCAGTCTTCACAAGGAAGCTGTAGCTGTAGGTTTTCTACTGACTTTTAATGCTTTCAGCAGAGAATGGACTTAATGCATATGTCTGTTCTGTTTACCTGGATAAATGTGGGTATTTTCACTATCTCTCATTCATAGGAGTCTTTCATTTGGATTCTCACCTTGTCTTGGAGCAAATCAATTTCAGTGTAGGTGCTGATTCAGTATATCTGTGTTAGAGGGGATTTGTGGGGAGATGATTTAAGGTCTAGGTACTCTTTCCTCCTCTATGATTCAAGAGGATAAAATGTTTTCATGTGTTGGGGAGATATTCATTTTTACATTTCCTCATACAGTGTCTCTTACATAGGATCTGACACAGTTCCTTACCTGTGGCATGTTGTTATATGAGAATTCTGTTGATGGATATTGTGCTGAGGTGTGTAGTGTTGGGAAGGGTCCCATAATCTTACAGTTACCAGTCTTTTGTGTTTTTGCATCCATGGGCTACAACTTTCACAGGTGTTCCTCATATTTATTTTCCCCCTCTTCAGGTAATGCAAAGAATTAGAAGTGGCGTTACTTAGGCACTTCTCTTCATTTTTGTTAAAAGCTAGAGAGATTAAAATGAGACATTTCTTTATACCAAGTCACTCAGGATTTTATAGAACTTTGAAATTTTGGCAAATTTTAAAATGCTAAGTTTTGCTGTTGGCCAAAGACAGTGTATGTTTTTCTAAGTACCCATAGTGAGACCCTCATGTGGCTTCCAGCAGTAACACTTCAAGAAGTGTGAGAGAATCTTTTAGCTTGAGACACCAGAAATTTTAGCTCTTAGGTTTGCTCACTGAGTCTACAGCAGTTCATCCATTGTAGTTTAAAATGTTCCTATGAGGACTGACACCAAATGAAGGTTTCTGTTTGTGAGATTCACACATAGCAAACTGTGACAATTTGTATTCATTTGCCTGTCTCCCCTTCGGACACAGCAATTTCCTTGATGTCTTAGTTCTCTGATACATCTATGAATATATTTGATTATTTTCAGTTTTGTCATAGTTTGTTTTCTATAGAAATAGTAGTGATGAATGGAAGAGCTCTACATGTCAGATGGGATTTCTAGACACTTTCCTGTTGCTTTCTCCTTTTTTATATTAATTCCACAAGGGTCAAATATACATTGTGTGTAGTTGCTTTTAATGTGGGAAAGATGTTCTTTCGGTCCTAAAGATTGAACTCTGGGTCTTGAAGATGTTAAATTTGTGAAGGATTTTTTTTTAATCCAGAATCTTTTTTAGGAAATTTGAGCCTTGAGTATGTTAAATATTTTCCTTACCCTGAAAAAAAATCTCTTAATTTGTGAATGTTTACTATAATCCACAATCTTTTTTAGACTTGATATATTCTTACTGATTTTTGTCTTTGCTGTTGAGTAATAAGAGAATAATATTAATATATACATGTATAATTTCAAATGAAACTTTTTTGTTACTATTTCATGTATTTGTACATTATTGACACATGTGTATATATTTAAGTTAAAAATAGGATCTGGGGAGATGGCTCAGATGTTAGGAACTCTTCCTGCTCTTGCAGAGAACTACAATTCAATCTTAACATCCATGTGATAGCTCACAACTGTCTGTAACTGCAGTTCCATGAATCCAGGGCTCTACTCTGGTTTCTGTGGGCACATGTGGTACAGATATATAAATGTACTCATATATTTAAGATATAAGTAAGTGGCCTTCCAGTTTCCATCTGCACCAGGAGCTGATCCTCTGCCACAGGGTTCCATACCTAAATAGTGCAGGGAGAGAGTTATCCTCCCAGGAGTGCAGAAAAGCCTGTGAGCACAGGTAAAACCACCACTGCTGCTGAACCATCAGGACACAGGAACCAAGGAGCAGCCTGAGAAAGGAGCCTTCCAGTTTCTGTCTATGCCAGGAACTGATCTTCTGCCACAAGGTTCCAGACCCACATAGTGCTGGGAGAGAGTTGGTCTCCCAGGAAAGCCGACGTACCTGCAAACACTGGTATGACCACCACCTCTGTCCAAATTCCTGGCCCAATAGGAACCCTCCCAGAGCCATCAGGTCACAAGAACCAACTGTCACAGAAACAGCTGGGGACAGGATCCTTCTGGTTTATGTCTGCACCCCCTAGAGCTGACCCTATACCACAGCTCTCCATACCTAAATTCCTCCCGGAGAGAACTGGTTTCCCAGGACTACTGACACAGAGGCTTGCAGGAGGGACAAGCCACATTCAGAGACAGCAAGAACAGCTAACACCAGAGATAACCAGATGGTTAGAGGCAAGGGCAAGAACATAAGCAACAGAAACCAAGGCTACTTGGCATCCTCAGAACCCAGTTCTCCCACCACAGTGAGCCCTGGATATCCCAACACATTGGAAAAGGAAGACTCTGATTTAAAAATCACATCTCATGATGCTGATAGAGGACTTTAAGGAGGACATAAATAACTCCCATAAAGAAATACAGGAGAATACATGTAAACAGGTAAAAGCCCTCAAAGAGGAAACACAAAGATCATTTAAAAATTACGGGAAAACACAATCAAACAGGTGAAGGAATTGAACAAAACCATCCCAGATCTAAAAATGGAAATAAAAACAATAAAGAAATCACAAAAGGAGACAACCCTGGAGATAGAAAACCTAGGAAAGAAATCAGGAGTCATAGACACAAGCATCACCAACAGAATATGAGATATAGAAGAGAGAATCTCAGGTGCAGAAGATACCATAGAAAATATTGACAAAACAAAGAACATTAAAAATGCAAAAGGCTCCTAACCCAAAACATCCAGGAAATCCAAGAATATAAATAAGAAGACCAAACCTAAGGATAATATATCTTCAAAAAATTATAGACAAAAACTTCCCTAACCTAAAGAAAGAGATACCCATGAACATACAAGAAGCCTACAGAACTCCAAATAGTTTGGACCAGAAAAGAAATTCTTCCCATCACATAATAGTCAAAACACCAAATGCATAAAATAAAGAAAGAATATTAAAAGCAGTACAGGAAAAAGGTCAAGTAACATATAAAGGTAGACCTATCAGAATTGTACCAGACTTCTCACTAGAGACTATAATATCCCGAAGATCCTAGACAGATGTCATACAGACCCTAAGAGAACATATATGTCAGCCCACACTACTATACCCAGCAAACCTCTCAAATACTATTGATGGAGAAACTAAGATATTCCATGACAAAAAAATTATACAATATCTTTCCATAAATCCAGCCCTACAAAGGATAATAGATGGAAAATGCCAACACAAGGAGGGAAACTACACCCTAGTAAAACCAAGAAAGAAATCTTCCTCCAACAAACCCAAAAGGAGATAGCCACACAAACATAATTCTACTTCTAACAACAAAAATAACAGTAGGAGCAATCACTTTTCCTTAATATCTCTTAATATCAATGGATTCAATTCCCCAATAAAAAGACATAGACTAACAGACTGAATACGTAAACAGGACCCAGCATTTTGCTGCATACAGGAAATACACCTCAGTGACAAAGATGCTACCGCAGAGTAAAAGGCTGGAAAAGAAATTTTCAAGCAAATGGTCCCAAGAAACAAGCTGGAGTAGCCATTCTAATATCAAATGAAATCGTCGTTCAACCTAAAGTTATCAAAAATGTTAAGGAAGGACACTTCATACTGGTAAAAGGAAAAATCTACCAAGATAAACTCTCAATTCTGAACACCTATGCTCCGAATGCAAGGGCACCCACATTCATAAAAGAAACTTTACTAAAGCTTAAAGCACATATCCATCCCATATACACCCACCAAACCCAGACACTATTGTGGATGCCAAGTGCTTGCTGACAGGAGCCTGATATAGCTGTCTCCTGAGAGGCTCTACCAGAGCCTGACATATACAGAATTGGATGCTCTCAGCCAGCCATTGAACTGAGCACAGGGTCCCCAATGGGGGAGCTAGAGAAAGGACTGAAGGAGCTGAAGGAGTTTGCAGCCCCATAGGAGGAACAACAATATGAACCTACCAGTACTCCCAGATCTCCCAGGGACTAAACCAACCAAAGAGTACACATGGAAGGACCCATGGCTCCAGCTGCATATGTAGCAGAGGTTAGCCTTGTACACCAAAGGGAGGAGAGGTCCTTGGCCCTGCGAAGGCTCAATGCCCCATTATAGGGGAATGCTAGGACAGAGAAGCAGAAATGGGTGGGTTGGTGAGCAGGGGGAGGTGGGATGGGATAGGGTGTTTTCAGAGGGGAAACCAGGAAAGGTGATAACATTTGAAATGTAATTAAAAGAAAATATCTAATAAATAAAAAAAGAAGTTTGTCATCGTCAACAAAGATGAAAAAGAAGTTGGAGATCTGAAGACCACTTTGACATCGGACATGGAGATGAGATTGGACTTTTCCCAGCTGGTTTCCTGCCTTGCTTTGGGAATTATAGTTAAGTGATTGGATGAATTTCATAAGAGACCTTAAACTTTGGACTTTTAACATTGTTGAGACTGCTATAGATTATGGGAGCTATAGAATTGAACTAAATGTATTTTGCATTATGCTATGGCTAGGTATGGCTCATATATTTGAAGAAGCCTATGGGGACCAGGGAGTGGAATGTGATGGTTTATATATATTAGTCCCAGGGAGCGGCACTATTAGAAGGCGTGGCCCTGGTTGGAGTAGGTGTGGCCTTGTTGGAGTAGGTGTGTCACTGTGGGTGTGGGCTTTAAAACCCTCATTCTAGCTGCCTGGAAGTGAGTATTCCGCTAGCAGTCTTCAGATGAAGATATAGAACTCTTGCCGGGCGTTGGTGGCGCACGCCTGTAATCCCAGCACTTGGGAGGCAGAGGCAGGCGG
>BDUI01005454.1:60585-71072 GCA_002335545.1 Apodemus speciosus
AAAAGAACTCTCAGCTCCTCCTGCACCATGCCTGCCTTGATGCCACCATGTTCCTTCCTTGATGACAATGGACTGAACCTCTGAACCTGTAAGCCAGTCCCCAATTACATGTTGTTCTTATAAGAGTTGCTTTGGTCATGGTGTCTGCTCATAGCAGTAAAACCCTAACTAAAACACAGAACATCCTCAGCTACATAGGTGGGCTCACCTGGCATCTAACACTTCAAGAAGGGTGTCATCATGTTTTCTTGGTGTCTTCMATTCCCTCTAGATCTTATATTCTTTCCACCTCCTCTTCTGCAGTGTTCCCTTAGCCTGATTTCTTATAGCATTCAGGACCACCAGCTTAGGCCTGGAATTGTCTACAGTGAGCTGAGCCCTCCCGCATCAATCATGAAGAAAATGCACCACAGGCTTGTCCACACAAGCCAACCTTGTGAGGGTATTTTCTCAATTGAGATCCCCCCTTTCCACAGGACTCTAGCATGGGTCAAGTTGACATAAGGCTAGCAGCACATTAAATGGAATAGTATACTTGACACAGAGCTGCAGAGGGCTTGGTGTTGTGGGAGTGCTGACTGCTATGAAAGAAAAGTGCTTTCCAGACAGTGGATCATCAGACCCACTCTCTCTTCTAACTTGGTTTTATAGCAATCACTTGTATTTTTCAAAAGCCAGGTCTGAAGGTTCCAGATATAAGGCAGCAGATTACTAGGTTTCCAAAAGATTTCTCCCCTCCAAGGACAGAATGTGGTTCATTTGTCCCTTCTGCTCCCATGTGTTTAAGCAGTTTAGGTAATCATTACCTGATTAGCTAAAAAGAAAAAAAAACCTTCCAAAATCAGTAGCTAGAGCAACTCACATTCTTCCTAAATCTTTTGACCAAAAGGTCACTCTGCTCTACAGATTGCAAAAGCAATCTCATGGGCTACAAGCATTCTTCTTTAACCTGTTTGTTTGATGAAAAATACCTGACCTAACCTGCATTCCATCCCTTAGTTTAAGAAAAACCAAAAGGAATTTTAAGGAGTGCAGCCTTGAGCAACTCACCCCCTCCCCATACCTGGTAGAGTTCAACCTTAGAACCCAGGAGACTAATAACACTTCAGCAGGATCCACCTTACCTGGAATGGCTTAATAAGGAAGGTTTAACTGCTCCCCACTTCTTGTTTTAGCTTTTATTTTTAATATCCTTTTTTCTTGTAAAAAATCTATTTTTTGTTCTTTCTCCATTTTTTTGTTAAAATTTATTTTCTTTCTTCTCATTTGATTTAATTTCATTTTTTTCTAGTACTGAGGTTTGAACTCAAGGTCTCTTGTGCTGCATCTGTTCAATACTCACCTTCTAGTTTAACTCAAAGAAATAAAACCTAACCCAGTCTTACTTGAACCCAGGCACATATTTCTACCTAAAGAAATGGGAGAACATGGGCTTCCTGTTGTGTTCCCATTCCCAGTGAGGCTCAGTTACCTGTTCTACTCCAGAACAAAGATTCTCACAGTAGATACAGGAAGGGGGGAAAAGGTGCTGATACTGCATCTAGGTGGACTTTCTACCTTGTCTGCAGTCTTACCTAATCAGGTCTCATAGAACTGATATGACTGTAGCTGAGTCCTACCAATTCCAACCCCCACCTTTCCCTGTAAAGCACCCAGATCTGAGCCAGTCTTCAATTACAGGACAAGCAATCAGGCCCTTCAATGTGCATGAAGTAACCACCACCAGTATCACTTTTAACAGCCATCGATACTGTTGCAGTGACAGTGGAAATCCCCCAGACACAAAAGGCTTCATTTTATACACTCTGTTGCCTATACCACATGCCCCTAAAGTACCAAAGAAGACTATGGCAGTCCTTTTCAAAAATTATTATTTTAATTTATTTGCCCGTGTATGTGTGGTGTGCCYACAGAAGCCAGAAGACAGTGTTGGATTCCCTGGAACTGAAGTTTTAGGCAGTTATGAGCTGGCTGACATAGGTACTGAGGATTAAATTTGGGTCCTCTGGAAGAGAGGAAGTAGTACTCTTAACCATTGAGCCATCTCTCCAGCCTCTCAGTAATCCAGTTTTAAAAAAAACTTATAGGGATACTAGGTCTCTCTGATGTAGAGACTGTATATTTTATGCCCAAACACACAAATCACACCAGGAATTTTAAAGGGAAATTACAATGTAGAGTCCAGTTGGAAGTAATGTAAGCCTTGAAGAAGTTGATCTGTGAACATATGTTGGTAGAATATGTCACCTCACCGGAAAGCTGCCGCAAAAAAGGTGGATGAGGTATCCATGCTAACGGAGATACAAATCACCTGGATAAAGGCCAGTAATTGGAGCAGTGACCTAGCACGCACAAGACACGGGATAAAATATGCAGTGCTGCAAAAGACCACCTTACCAAAAAGGATTGTGCAGCTCACAACACAAATAAAATAAATATGAAAAGATATGTTCTCTCATGATTCATAATTACTTAATAACAGATACCACAAATATTGGCATTAATCAAATTCTACCAAATAATTTGAAAAATAATTGTTTTTAAATAGATCCAAGAAATAAAAAAAAAACAAATAAACAATTGAGTGAATTAAAGAAAATAATTCATGTCCCAAATGAGGAATTCAGTAAAGATATAGAAAGCTTAAAGTTAACAAAATGAAAATCTTAGAAATAAAGAAATCAATAAGTCAGACTTAAAAGACAGTTAAGTGCCTCAATAATCTTGATTGAGCAAAAGAAAGAATTAAAGAGTTTAAAGAAAGTTTGCCAAAATATTACATTTAGACTGTAATAAGAAAAAAACCACAGTTATTTGACCATAAAAATTATTCTTTTCAGGAAAACAAATAGAATTGGAAAACAAATTGAGTGAAATAAAGACATAAAAATAAAGTTTAGCATCAGGGACTTTCTGTCATATTTGTTACAATTGTTAAAATTGATGACCTGACAATAGAAGAAGGACTATTAGAACCTGGGGATGAAACCAGGAGTAGGTGGAACCAGGCCAGGACAGGGTAGGAGAAGAGCGAGTAGACAAAAAGCATGATAGATGCATATATTGAAATGCCACACAGAACTGATTAATTTGTACAGCTAAAATAATAAATACTGAGAATTATAATAAAAAAGGAAACATATTCCTGTATTTAATAGTTTGCTCTAAAGTCCACTTGTATGGTATTAATAACCATTTCACCTTTCATTTGTCTACTGATTACATAGCATCTAAAAGTTCATGTATAGTGTCTCCAGAAATACAGGCTTATATGTTTATAAGTTCGTTGAGGCAACTAAGGGCAACAGCAATATCCTATCATTGGGGAAGAGGGTAGTTTCTCAACTTCTCTCATCAGCAACACAAAAGGGAGAGGTATTTCCCATGCCTGGCACTAGAGATCTTTTTAGATAGTCTATAGTTCTTTTGGGAGTATTATCACCCTAAGTAGTATCATGTCATTAATTCGAAGAAGCTTAAAATTCCTATTCTATTTTAGAGATTTCATGGCCTACTTAGATGAGCATGTGTTTATTATCTGTAATATTCTGGATCTGTGAAGCCCATTAGTTCTATGTTGTACTTTAACTTTGCACAATCCTTGTTGATAGTTTGGACGAAAAGTATGGAGTGTTGAAGTCAATCACTATTATTCTATCAAGGCTTAGCTGCTTTCTCATGCTATATAGTTTTTGTTCTATAAAATCATTTGGATGTTGTCTTAGTCAGAGTTTGTATTCCCACACAAAACATCATGACCAAGAAGCAACTTGGGAATGAAAGAGTTTATTCAGCTTACACTTCCACACAGCTGTTCATCACCAAAGGAGGTCAGGACTAGAACTCAAGCAGGTCAGGAAGCAGGAGCTGATGCAGAGGCCATGGAGGGATGTTCCCTTACTGTCTTGCTTCTCCTGGCTTGCTCAGCCTGCTCTGTTATAGAACCCAAGAATACCAGCCCAGAGATGGCGCCACCCACAATGGGCCCTCCCCCCTTGATCAGTAATTGAGAAAATGCTCCACAGCTGGATCTCATGAAGGCATTTCCTCAAGGGAGGCTCCTTTCTCTGTGATAACTTCAGCTGTGTCACGTTGACACACACAACCAGCCAGTACAGATGCTATATGAATTTTCCCTTTATCAATATATAGGAGCTGTCTTACCTCATCTGGTGAATTTTGGTTTATAGTCTATCTTACTAGATAGGAGAATAGTTATGCAAACTTATCTTTTGAGTAACTAATCAATTTACTTCCATGTTTTGACTGTTAGTCTGTGGGTATTTTGGCTAATAAAGTGTATTTCTTGGAGAGAATAGAATCTTTTTTTAAAAAATCTAGTATTCAGGTCTGAATCTTAAAGTTGGAGAGTTAAGACTGCTTTAGGTGGATTTCGAGGGCAGTTTCTGTAATTGTGTTAATTGTTTTTATTAGGTTGGTTTGATTATTGTTTCTTCTTTTCTTTCTCCTTATTAACACTAAGGATTTTCTGGTTCACTGAGTTGGATGATATCGATTTGCCCCGTACGTCGTTCCCTTTAATTAGATTTCTTTCCTGTGTTGTTGTGATCATTCCCACTCTTTACATGGCTTTAATATCATCTTCAGAACTACCCATCTCTGTGCTTGCTTTTAAACATTTTCATTTATGCTAGATCTATTTTAACTAAATAAAATAGAATACAAATAAATATGAAAACCAGCGTAGTGAAGTCGTACAAGCCATGCCAACAGAAAATTAAAAAAAAAAAATCCAAAAGAAGGCACAAGGCCCACTCGTTTCCACATTCATGAGTTCCATAAAAGTACTAACAGAAAACTATAGTGTAAGAGTAGAGGACCTGGTCATGCTAGTCTTTAAAAGAGAGTATTGTTGGTTATAGCAATTTTTGTTAATAGATATTTGCTTTTAGAGTCTGTTATGTATTTTTCCCTGGCTGTTGCTGAGATACCCAGTGTCACTTGTATAATTTTAAGCATGAAATTTCCATTAAAGTTTAATATTATGTCTTTGCTTTGTATTTATGGCATCTGACTATGATGTGTTATGACAAGATTCTTTGCTGTTGTTGTCTAGTTGGGGTTCCAAATGTTTCCTGTGATTGAATGTCCAACTCTTTCTCTAGATTTTGGAAATTTCCAGTGTTATTTCCTTTTTTTCATAATGTTTTCAATAGCACCCCCAGTTCAGGAAGAAAAGTTTAAAGAAATGAATCTTTGGGGGATAGTTCATATTCAAACCACAGTACTACTTCAGTAGTAGTTGGCAAAGATAGAATGAATCTCCCTAGACACTGGAACTATAGAAATAGCAATCTAGAGAGAGACTAAGGAGGATATGGACTTGTGGACAAAGATTGTATACAGCACCAGAAAGGAGATATTTAGGGGCAATACAAGCTGTGGAGACTAGAGCAGCTTAAATCTGAGGTTCTCCATACATGGCCCAAGATAATTCAATTAGATTGAAGAACTTGAGAAATGAGCTGAACCTGGAAGAGTCTCCCTGCTATGTGCAAGTATTCTCAGACAAGAATGGCAGAACACTGGTAAACAGATCCAGGATCCAGGTGTGTAAGAACATACAGTGGAGAAGGTAAACACAAGTGCGGCACACCTTCCATACTCTATCAGAGCACCAAGCACTGGAATCGCCAACATGGAAAGTGTGATGATACCCAGTACACCAAAAAGAAGGCTAGAACTGCTAGGTTCAGACTGGAGAATTCTAACCACAAGCTGAGTTTGACACAAAAACTCCCTCCAGCAGAGACAATATACCAATGAATCATGTGGATTACTGAGATTAACAGTCCTTCACCTTTAGAAAGGGCTTAGGACACAAACAACAACAACAACAACAACACCCCTAAGAGTTAGCGGTAACTACATTCATTCAAGGTAGAAAAAAATATCTGATAATAAATATTTTTCTAATTCACTTTATAATTTTATTATTTTTCTTTGTGTGTATGTGTATGTGTATGTGTGTGTGTCTGTGTGTGTGTGTGTCTGTGTGTCTGTGTGTGTGTGTCTGTGTGTCTGTGTGTGTGGTGTCAGTGTCTTTGTGTGTGCACATGGCAAGTGCAGATCTTGATAGCTTCAGGCAATTTCATTAGCTAACTTGCTCTACAAATTTTGTCCCTTCTTGCCAAGAGCTGGGATGACCAGGAGTCCACATCTGCATGACATTTCCATTGGTGTTGGGGAAGCAAACTTGGATGTCAAGCATTTTACCTCCCGATCCATATCTACTTTTTCATGTGTCTTTATTTATAACTTTTTTATTTCCATTGTCGGTCATATTTTAACTTTATTATCGTTCCTGACTATCCTATTGTAATTCAGCTTTCTCTTCCTGCATTTGTTCTATACCATTTCCCGTGTTGTTTCTCACACCCATCCCCCACGTGCTTTCACTCCCACTCATCCTTTCCTCCATCCTTTCAACTTTCCCTATTCTCTCTTSTTTTTACTTCTTCAATACTCGTATCATCAGTTCTCAAACAAGAAAAACCCTATAAACTACATCTCCCCCCAAGTACCTTAGTGCCTCTGTCTGTGAGCATTACTGCTGAAATAAGTGGCATTCACRGGTATCATTTTCTGCACATTAATGTCAAGGTTGCTGTCAAACTGATGATTCTGTTCATGGAGTCAAGTCCCCCCCCTAAATAGGAGTGAGACCGATAAGCTCAAACCATAAAAACATAATAGAAAGAGACAAAGTAAAACAAAGAGAATGGGAAGGTGGGGGGATAAGAACCAGAAGACATATCAGTCCCAGCAACTGTGAGAGACACAACAAAGAAACCCACACAACAAATGAGAAAAGAAGGCACTCTGAGGACCCCACAAGCTCACAGTTCCTCAGTGCCGGAAATTGAAAATGAGATAGTTAAATACTTGAAGAAACTTCAGGATCTTACTTTCATTCCTTTTAAAAGTCATTTGTTTTATATGTGTATGATTGTTTTGTCTGCATGTGTATATGTGTACCAAATGCATGCCTGCTGTCCATCGAGATTAGAAGAGAGAAGAAGAACTGGAATTACAGATGGCTATGTGCCACCATGTGGGTACACAGATCCCCTGTAAAAGCGACAAGTGCTCTTATCTGCTGAGGCATCTCTTTAGTCCCCTGGGATCTTGGTTTTTTTTTTTTTTTGAGCAATGAATCCATAGGAGACTAATAAAAACATGTCAATGATGTAAAGAAATTAATTCAGCATCTAGAATATAAGCAACATGTATGATGAAGGTCGGCAATGTGGGAGAACAAATTTAAAACATGGAAGATAAATTCAGCAAAGAAATTGAGACTCTAAAAAAAGACCAAAGAGAAAGTCTAGAAATGTGAGAGTTAAACAATCAAATTAAAAAAGAAACAATGCTGGTGGCCTGGATAAGGAAGGGTGATAAGGAAGAGTGTTAAGGGAGAGCAGGTATGCTGCCACCCAGGCCCGGAACTAGGAACCTGAGGTGGTCCACCCACAAATCTATATCATCTCTGAACTGTTGAGGCACATGAAAGAGCCAGTCCTGCTGAGCAACAAGATAACCAGAAGGAGGCCTGGTAAGGTTACAGTATTGATGATATTACAAAGCCAGGGATCTCGAACCAGACCCCTGACTCATTCAAATGAACATTTGCAAATGCAGATGTGTGGACAGAGAGGTATATTGTGGGACACAAGGTGACATACTACAGCTTCTTCGATGAGATGTTTTCTATGCTTTGTTTTATTTTACTGTGTGTGTGTGTGTGTGTGTGTGTGTGTGTTTGGGGGGGAAGTTGCAATTGCAAAAGATGATCATGATGATGTAGAGATAAGCTGAACTGTGGTGCATGATGTGAAATTCACAAAGAATCAGTAAAAAGTTAAAAAACAAAACAAACACACAAAAGATCCAAACAAAACACTATGGAAAGCGCCATCAACAGATAAGACCAAGCAGAGGAATGTTGGAAATAGAGGGTTGAGCCTTATATAAAGAAACAAAGTAATAAAGTTACTTTTCCAAAACCTCTAAGAACAATGACATGCATTCAAATTGCTAGTTGAAGGATACATGGGGTAGGAGGGGCTCTGATAAAAAACAAAAGACGCAAGCAATCTACTTAATATCATTTTTTAAATTTAAAAAGCACAATTCAACTCTTATTCAAAAGGCAGTTTTATTTAAATACCTGGTTTGGTTTGGTTTTGCTTTGTTTGCAGCATTTTTTTTTACTTATTCACTTTATATCCCGATCACTGTTCCCTCCCAATCACCTCCTCCCTCAATCCTTCTCCCATACCCTTCTGAGAGCTGGTGGGGCTCCCCTGGGTAGTACCCCCCCAACACACCCTGGTACTTCGAGTCTCTGCAAGTCTAGGTGCTTCTTCTCCCACTGAGGCCAGACAAGACAGCCCATCTAGTAGAACATGTCCCAAGTACACCCAACAGCTTTTGAGATAGCCCCTACTCTAGTTGTTTGGGCCCTACATGAAGACCAAGCTGCACATCTGCTACATGTGTGCGGGGAAGCCTATATCCAGCCTGTGTGTGTTCTTTGATTGGTGGTTCAGACTCTGAGAGCCCCAAGGGTCATGTTAGTTTACTCTATTTTCCTTCCTGTAGAGCTTATCCCCTTTAGGGGCCCCCACAATCCTTCCTTCTATTCTCCCATAAGAGCCCCCAAGCTCCACTCACTGTTTGACTGTGGTTGTCTATATCTATCTGCATCAGTTGCTGGGTGGAGCTTCTCAGAGGACAACATGCTCCTGTTTGCAAGCACAACAGAGTATTATGAATAGTGTAAGGGACTGGTGCTTGCCCATGGGATGGGTCTCAAGTTGGGCTGGTTATTGTTTGGCCATTCCCTCAGTCTCTGCTCCATCCTGTATGCCTGCAACAAAATCTTCCATATTCCTTTTAGAATAGCCTATTAAGCCCCACCTGTAGACAGGATAAATTTTGGGTTGAAAATTTTGTGAGTGTGTTGGTGTCTCTGTTGATCCACTGGGGTTCCTGCCTGGCTACAAGAGGTGGCCTCTTCAGGTTCCATATCTCTCACTGCTGTAAGTCCTAGCTACGGTCACCTCCGTTGATTCTTGGGTTCCTCCCTTATCCCAGGTCTCTGTCTCATCCTGGCGATACCCTCACCTCCTCACCTCTGTCAGTTGTAGATTTCCATTCATTTTCATGGCCATCTAGCCTATCTCCTGTCCTACCCCATACCTGACCCTGAAGCCCCCATTCTCCTTCCCATTAATTCCAGTTCCCTCCCTCCCTCTGCCTCCTATAATTATTTTATTCCCCCTTCTAATTGAGATTCAAGCTTCCTCACTTGGACCCATCTTCTTGTTTACCTTTGTTGGGTTTATAGAGTATAACATTGTCTTAGTTAGGGTTCTACTGCTGTGAACAGATACCATGACCAAGGTAATTTTTACAAGGACAACATTTAATTGGGGCTGGTTTACAGGTTCAGAGGTTCAGTCCATTATCATCAAGGTGGGAGTATGGCAGCATCCAGGAGGAGCTGAAAGTTCTATCTCTTCATCTGAAGGCAGCTAGAAGAATGACTTCCAGGTAGCTAAAATGAGGGTCTTAAGGCCCACACCCAGTGCCACACCTATTCCAACAAGGCCACACCTACTCCAAGAGGGCCAAGCATTTTCAAACTACCACAAACATGGTACCTGTATTTTACAGGTAATATCATTTTTATCACAAAATTCCCCAAATCCACAAAAAGAAGTTGTGACCCAGAAGAAAGTGACACTTAAACCTCCACTGAAGTACAACCAGAGAAGCACCATTTGTGATGGTTTGTATATGCTTAGCTCAGGGAATGACACTATTAGGAGGTGTGCCATTGTTGGAGTAGGCGTGTCACTGTGGGTATGGGCTTTAAGACCCTCATCCTAGTTGCCTGGAAGTCAGTCTTCCACTACTAGCCTTCAGATGAAGATGTAGCACTCATGCCTGCCTTGGTGATAATGGAATGAATATCTGAACCTGTATGCCAGCCCTAACTAAATACTGTTTTTATAAGAGTTGCCATGGTCATGGTGTCTGTTCACAGCAGTAAAACCCTAACTAAGACACGGTTCTATGACAATACCAAAGCCCAAATGAAGGCAGCTCATGACAAGGAATCCAGTACTGCAAAACTAAAATACTCAAAGATATATTATAGTAAAGAAAAATAAAGGACAGCCTCCATCATGAGAGCACTGGGAAAATATTCTTTATGAGAGTTATGGGTGAATGAAGGAGTGATAGGAAGAGATCCATACTGCTCATCATGATAAGCCTCACAAGCTATTAATAATGGAGGAAAACTGCAACCTATCAGAAAAATGACCATCAAAACCATAGAGATAGCCGGGTGGTGGTGGGGCACGCCTGTAATCCCAGCACTTGGGAGGCAGAGGCAGGTGGATCTCTGAGTTCGAGACCAGCCTGGTCTACAGAGTGAGTTCCAGGACAGCCAG
>BDUI01005455.1:32753-46042 GCA_002335545.1 Apodemus speciosus
AAAAAATGACTGAACCATCAATGCAGACCTCTGGTCTCCTTACATACATATACACACATGTAAACATGTACATGTGGGTGTGCAAGCAGTAAGGTTGCTCATTGATGGAGAAGAATACTGCAGCCCGAGGAAGAGATCCTTCTACATGTAGGTGGCTCACAATTGAAAGAAATATACCATTTTCTTCTGACAAACCAGGAGTGGAAGATGAGGATAAAATTATATAAGAAAGAAAGGAGACAAAGAAGAAAGTTGCAGAAATTGGTACTGATGCCCTCTAATTTTTATTAGGATATTACTTCTGTTCGTAGTCAGATTATGGAATCTATGGCATATAGCCATGAGTTTTTTCTACTTGTTCTTTCTTCCAAGATGAACAACTCTGAGTCTTAATTAGTTATGAATAAATGTCTAGGCTGTAAGCTTTGGCTCATTCCCCACATAGCTGGTAACTTATATAACCTGTCTTTTCTGGTTTATGTCTGCCACATGGCTAGTTATCTTTCATCAGTTCCATGAATCTTCTGGATATCCCATCCTCCATTTCCTGCCTCAGCTAATAGGCCACCAGCTCTTTACTGATGGGGGATGCACAYACACAGTATATGAGAGACTGTAATGTCTCTGTAATGGTAGGCACTTTAGGAGAAGATTAAAAGTTTGAAACAGCTTCATAGGGTGTAGTATAGACCACAGAGTAGTAAAAATGCTGAAACTGTTGAGTTTTAGCAGAGGCCCATTGAGGCTAGGAACTRTGTTTAGACTGGTTTTAATTAGTCTGTGTTTGTGATCATTCATCAGCTAGGTCAAGCAACCTGGGAGTAAGAATAGATATTCTGTTTCCTCCAGGTTGATGATCCCCAAGAAAATATCTTTTGTTTATCCACCAGACATTTATTGAGTGATAGTACCTATCCCAAACTACTGTCATATAAGCACATATGAGTCAAGAATTCATCATTTGTGAGTCCAAGTCCAATGGATGGAAATAAACAATTGAAGATATCATTACACTATCAGACATCGACGACTATGCCAGCACTGCAGTGGAGGTAGGAAAAAGCTTCAGAGATGGACTTAAAATGTCCTAGAGTCCATTACATCTATGTCTCTTTTACCTCTACTGTTGTCTTCGATGATTCTCTACCTGACCCTTGTAACAATTTATTAGTTCCAAGCAGCGTGACCATACAAAGAAGTACAATTGGTYGTCAAATGTGAAGACTCCTTTCACGCTCTGATATCTTGAGAACTGTATTCACTATTTATCGAAWGCTTAAGTATTCCATTAAAATCTACCCAAGGCCACGGAGGAGCTAAACTTAACTGAACTACTCACTAGTTTTTAAAACCAGAGTGAATTGACTGAACATCCATTAGGTTATCCAGGAAACTAGAATGGCTCTCTGGATGTTCTCCAGCTGATCCTGTGCTGCATCTGTAACAGAAGGCCCCGCTGCCTAGAGAAAATGTGATGTCATAGTTCTCTGCCAATGAGCTGGAACAGGAAATTCAAGCCTGCCTGAATGCTGGACAGCAAACATCTGTTTTTGTATAGCCTTCGCTCAGTATCTTCCAGGTAGAAACTATAGAGGTGGGGATTGACATACCTTTCTTGGTCAGACAGGCAGAAAACATCCATTTTGCCTCATGATAACAAAACAGCCTTAAAAGGTAGCCTTGGATTGACAGAAACACTGAGTTCCATAGCTGTTTCTCACTTTCCTTAAATAGCGGGCTAATATTCTTCTCCAAACTTTCTATGGTAATGCTGCAGGATATTCTTTTTCTCTTCTCTCCGAGAACTGAGTATTTCTAGGCTACGCTTTAACGAGTGAAACTGACTTCAAGCTTCTCATTTGCATTGTTGCGTTATGCTCTTTCATAGTTTCATGAACAATAACCTCCCACTTCTCCACAGGCTGATAGGGTAATTTGCTCTGCTGAAGAGATGAAAACCAAAATGCAGAGAGGTATTTTTTTTAAAGACTGTTGTTGAATGGAAAGGCTTCCAGCCGTGCAGGCAGTGAAATTTTAGGTTTCTTRGATTATAGCCTGGAATAAAAAGGTCTTCCGGTAAGRAACTGCATACATACCATGCGATTGATATTTTAGGCTTAAAATAAAACAAACCCTTTAACAATATAGCTTCTCCCCCTCAGTGTCCTGGCAGTGATGGTGGGTGAGAGGAGCGTGTTTAGCAGGTCAATTGCTGGGCACTTTAGTTCTGAAAGCATGGGTAGATCCCTCCTAATGTCACTGTTTGAAAAGTCCTTTATGGGTTTGGGTTCTAGTGATCAAGTTCTGTTCTTGAGAGGCCTTGACTCCAGGTTCAAGGCAATGACAACTGCACCGGTTATCCTTGTTGGTGGTGATTGAGAGATGCAGCACCATGGCCACAGTCTTCTCTCAATCCTACAACCAGGAGGTAGGAACATGGAGGAAAAATATCTGCGGAACTTTTTGATGTCCTGCCTGGAGATGCTGTCTGTGTTACCACATAATGGATAGTAAATGGGAGGATTTTTTGTTTTGTTTTGTTTGATTTTTATATCTGAAGTGAATGAAGAACAGGTATGGGAACCATTGGCTTGTTGCTCTGCTTTAACGACTGGTGACAGGTAAAGAGAGCCTGGCCTTAGATTCTCTAACGTGGTCATTTACATTCTCCTGAGAGAGAAAGAGTGATGAGTCCCACTAGGATATTTTTATTAGTGCTGGGAAAAGAGTCTAAAACAGCCCTGGCAGAACATAATACTAGGGAGAAGCAATAATGGATTATGCTTTATATTAACTTGGGGTGTTCAAGCTTTGTTTTGCTTCCGAGTGACTGACTCACGGGAGATTCTAATAGAAGCATTTTGTAATCATTACTGTTGTGCTTTCTGAAGGAAATGCCATAATCCTAACAGATGGCATTCATAGTCATGGAAATGCCCAATGCTATTTTTTAAGATTTGCTAAGTCCCACCGTAGTGCCAACGAACTCTGCAGGCTAGCATGCGGAATAGCTTGCTGCCTTGCCTGACTTCTTTGGGCTCAGTTAGGGGAATCTGCAACAGACAGGCAACAGATTTAGAAACAGCCTATGTTCTGTTACTGGACTTTCTGACCCTATTTCTTTAGACCTGGGAGATTGTAGTATTTCAACCGCATTTCAGAAGGGTCAAAATTGAAGCTTCACAATGCCCTTTTACTGCAAGGATAGGCTGACTGCTTATTTTCTTCAGTGTTTGCTCAGAGTTAAACACATATTGTCTAAGAGCAAGGTTTTATGTTTGTGTTTGTTTTTCTTGTTTGGTTGGTATTTTCCTGGTTGTATACTAGAGAGAACAGATTTATTTATTTTTGCTTCTTTTGCTTTTCTGGTGCTTGATCAAAMCCAGGACCTTGCACATGTTAAACAAGTGCATCCTCAGTTGCTTTGGAGTTTCTCGTTGCAACTTAGACATTTCCAGCTTGTCATCTTCATGTTTAAGTGTATGAAGCAAAAGGGAAAACTTAAGGAATTCTCTGTGACATTGCTTAGAATTTCTGATGGTCCCTAGCAGGTCTGTCCTCTCTCATTTTATATGGTAATATATATGTATGTATTCTTTCCTGGAATAGTCTGGTTTTTTTCCCCACACAAACAGCACAGTAGGGGAAAGTATGTCTCTTCCATCTTCCTGGAAGAGTTGGTTTGTTTTGCATAAAAAGCATTTAGCTATTGTTTTCTTTGTAACTTCTTCTGACAGTATATTGTCTAAAAGGAGCATATTTAATCCTTTTATAGTTAATGCAATTACTCATACAACCATGTGTCAGTTGTTTCTCATTATTTGGGGGTTTGGTATTTGGGGGTTTAACCAACCATAGATAGAACATATTTGGGAGAATTTTTACAGAAAGTTCTAGAAAGCATCAGGTTCTCATCTGTTTGCCTGGAATGCTGGCCAGGTGTCATGCTTGGAGTCCACAAGCAATCCAAAGTATGCGCCCAAAGTTCCACATATAGAAGTCCAGAGAACCCCAGGATCCTTATATAAAATGATGCAGAATTTTCTTATAAGCCAAGCAATTTTCTTGTGCACTTTAAGTTATTTCTGCATAACTGAGACATATAGTACAATGTAAATTATAAGTAAATTGTAGTTACACTATATAAAGTACAAAATGGTGGCAGGAWACTCTGCATGTTCAGTACCGATGCAGTTCTTGTAAAATTAATTTCATTTTGGTCTATTAATGGTTGAATCCATGTGTATGAAGCACACAGTTCAGAGGTCATCTGAATGTATACATTCCAGTTTTGCTTGTAATACGTGTTTAACATAAGATTTTAAATTTTGTAGCACCTTGTTTACTCTTCTTAAACAACATGAACTATCTCAGACTGGTTGACTCTAGAGTCCCAAGCATTAGGTCATCCTGGTATGACCGAGCTCCTGAGATTCGCTGATCCTATAACACTGGGCATATTAGAACACCCGGGAGTGGAGCTTCCTCTGTCTGTTGTGGGATTGGGTGTGCAACTAGCACCCAAGATCTGCTCAGGGCACTGGCTTAGACTGGAAGTCACACAACTTCTTCCTAAGGGTTTTTACAGGGGATGTTTATGTTGTGTTGGGATTTGGACTTCATGGATTAGAAAAGGTCAGAGGCCCCAGACAATATCCAACTCCCATTCTTTTAACTATTAGGTCTACTTGCATCTCTGTGAGTCCAAGTGGAACTGTGCAGCGCCTCCTAGCTTTCATTGTTCTGGTCTCTTACTTTTGCTTCCTTATATCTCTGTTCCTTCAACTTTCTAGTTTATAATGTCTTCCCTTAACCTTCTGTTATTGAACTATGAATAAACTTTTTACATTTTCTTACAGAATCGTATTTGGTTGCTTTAAAACACACTTTGTCCATCATGCTTTTATTTTCCAGCTTTTAAAAGATGTCTCTATTTGGGTATGGTACTCCATACCCACTGAGGTCTGTCGCCTTAGTGCTAAGCAGGTAAAGACAGGAAGATGTAGAAAACACAAGGCAAACTTGCGCTATGTAGACCTCATTACAAGCACTTCCCCATTACACATGGTCAGCACAGTGCTCTTGTAGTTCAGATATAAACACACTCTCACCCTCTAGCAAGGAGTTCCGGGTTCTGTGCTCCTGTGCTGCTCCTCAGTAATGATGCCCCTTCCTGGTAGTTTAGTCTACAAAACACGGTTTCTCTGTGACAACAGGAGTTTCTTTTGAGATGACTTTCATCTCTTTCTGACTGATGGCCAAGATATAAATATTTAATTTTTAGGTACCTACATTTACTCCGTAATTTGAATCCCCTCTAAATATCTATATATTGAGACCCCTGGCATGTATTCTGTAGATATTTCTGAAAGGAAGATACAAATTCCAGAGTCTAAGCCATGGTTTCTCTCTTTTCTGCATGTTTGAAATAGACAGATCTATGGGAAGAATCTAAGATGGAGGTGGGACTGAGAATTAATTTGGGTTGAATATTATAGGGAAAGTCTACGGTTTGGGGATAATGACCTAAAAAACTTTATAAGTCTATGGATATTGAACCCATTCTGCCTAGCTAATAAGGAAATGGCCTCAGTTAAAAAAGTTATTCCAGTATCTGATCTACTTCTCTGGGTTCTACTTCAACTGTGTATTACTCTTTAACTTGAGAATTTCTCTTAGTCTGGGTTTCTATTTTAAAATAATATTTAAGATATTCATTATATGAAGGAGAATCATTTCTTTTCCACAGAGTGCTGTTCCACATACTCTACATAACAGGTCAGCTGTCATCAGGGCTATCTGAAGTATATTCCTGCTATCTTTTTTCAGTGCTTGAGGTTTATTTATTGCCACCACTGCCCCGTTTACCAACTCCTGTTTATGTAAAGCCTTCGAAAGCTAACACATTGATGCCTCCACCTGTATTCCCGAAGCTTGCACTAACCACAGAACAAAAATAGTTTAAAATTATTTCTATGTGCGTGCACACACACAGCGTTAATAAAATGCCTCTCAACAAACCATCGATCCAAATGTATTATTTTGCCAATTAGTGTCTTCTTCAAGTTTATGGTAATATTGTTTAGCAGTGTCCTTAATAAATGATAACACTCACTAAAATGTTATGCTGCCATTTCTTTTAAAGACCAAAGTTTTAAAAAAGACTGACAGTTGATTAAAATGTTAATTTATAAATCCTAAAAAGTGTACATATTTAAAAACCAGCATAAAATCACTATAAGATTTTATGGCAGCATTAGACTTGTTCAGAACCCTGACGTATGAGCCACTTAAACAGAACTTAACTGCTTATGGTAGAAACTTGATGTAACTTCTAAAAAGATAGCTTTTCAAAAGCCATTCATCACTTAATGCTCAAAGTTCATTCATCAGGAGTACTTTATGTCATTCTTAAAAAAAATAAAACTTTATCAGAGATTCAGATGTCTGTAGCGCATTGTGATGTGTCCATATGGCRCATTTTGCAACCAACAAAAGAAGGAAATAGCATCCTAATCTGTTCCGTTCATTCATCTGCTCTCTTTATTCCACTCAGGAGGGTTTTCAACAGTGTGCTTCAGTGATGGCAGAAGTTGAAGAAGTGATGCCGGGAATGCTTTAGTGGATGCAAATTTCTGAGAAGGGAGATCAGTCTGAGTAATTCTTGCTTTGCTCCGCATAGCTCAGCTTATGCTGCTATAGAAAAAATCTGAACACTTTCTATAGGAAACAAAGGACAGAARGTGTGTGTGTGTGTGTGTGTGTGTGTGTGTGTGTGTGTGTGTGTTGTCAGGAAAGCATCAAGTTAGCACAATAACTTAAAATTTAAGGAGGCAAAAACATACCGAAAATGATATAATTTTTGTTTTGTTTAAAAGTATTGTAACAGGTCTGGAGTTATAGTTCAGTGGTAGAGTGCTTGTCTACCATGCATGAGACATTGGATTCAATCCTCAGTAAAATACACACACACACACACACACACACACACACACACACACACCACACACACACACAGAAAGAGAGAGAGAGAGAGACAAAGACAGAGAGACAAAGAGACAGAGAGACAGAGACAGACAGAGAAACACAGAGAAACAGAGAAAAACACAGAGACAAAGATAGACACAGACACAGAATCAGAGGGATAGACAGAGAGAAGGAGAGACATAGAAAGAGAGAGGAAAACAGAATATTGAAAGGGGCACAGACAGGGAGTGGGGAGAAAAAGGGACAGAGGAAGACGGAGAGATAAAGACAAATGGAGGAGGACTTATAAAGTTACTTTTATTTCTTCAAATTGCCTAATACTGTATGACAGTTATAGAACACAACAAAAATAAGATAAGTAGAAATATGGCTATCAAGATGACTCAACAGGCCAAAATCCTTGCTGTCTGTCTTGGCAACCTGAGTTCAATCCCTAGAATGAGATATGGCAGAAGTTGAGATAGGGCTTTTGTAAATGATCTGGGTTTGCATGCTCACATACCAGCATGGCAATGACCTTCCCCAGGGAATAGTTAACTGTAAAAAAGAGAGAGAAATAAATGGCTAAACCTTTTATTTTACRTTTTTCTTTATAAAATATATCTGAAAGAGTATCATATTAAAATGTAAACAACCCCAAAATATTAATGAGATATTATATATGTAAAGTGTATAATTTTTTTTCATCCCAGAATAAATAGTATAACACATTTACTAATATTGGAAATACTTTCCTGCATTTAGACTTCATCACATAGACAACAGAGAAAGCAATTGAGTTGTTCTAGAAATTCCTTTTCTGACAACTGAAATGAGTATCAAGTATATCCTCTATAAAATTAGGATTATAATAGCCACATCTCATGTGTGTGAGAACTTTGTGGACAGCACAGGAAGAGTGAGATTTAAGAACTGAACCTTTAATCAGGCCATAAGAATGAGCTTTAAGCTGATGCTACTGTTGATAACTTGGCAAACTTGTACAATTTACATGAAATCACATTTTTTTTATAAATTACATAACAGTATATGTTTTGATTTTTTATAGTGATKTGTCCTCAAGACCCAAAGTTCTATGGCTAATTTTGGCATGGACACAGAGGCAGCAATTGCTTGCTCCAGATTTGCTGCTTCCAGGCCAATCAGAGTCAGGACTTGTAGTCAGCAATAACAAAGCAGAATCTAGGTTGCATGCTGCTCTGGGTCAGAGCCCTGGAGGTCAAGGCCCAGGTAGGGTGAGACCGAGGCAGTGAGGTTACAGAGGCAAGGGCTGGCCTTTGTCTCTGGAGCTCCAATGGTCTTGTTAACCCCTGCTGCCCATGCAACCTCCTGTACTGCCCTATTGCATCCCAGGGAATGTCTGCATGTTTTATATAGGCCAGCAACCAGCTTGCTTTTTAAAAAGTAACTGGTTACTTAAACAAAGAAATATACCTTTGAAGGCTTTCTCTTAGAGTTGACCTATCCATGCAGTCGTTTTGAATGTCAAGAAGAAAATACACTTCTAATGAAAATGTTCTATTTGTTTAGCTAAGCTACTCGACTGACTGGAGGAGAAGCTACTATAGGGAGAACATGTTTAGCTTTGTTATCACACAGTATTTCTTTCCTCTTCATCTATATGGGCTATTCTGTAGTTGGTACCAATTTCTTCTCAGCCAGTATTTGGCTGTGGTAGAAATGATTTGGGATTCTATCAGCCACTGTACATTTTCTGAGCTTTAGAACACCAGAAGAACTACATTACCAATGTTGATATTTACAGGAAAAAAGTGCATAAAGATCACTCTTTTTTTATTTCTTGAATCTTCCTAGAACCATGAACTTCTCTTCAGAACCCACTCCAACTCGTGTATACTCAGCTTTCTTGGTGACCTGGAAATTACATTTCATAGACATAGCACACAAGTTTTAACCATTTCTTCTTTCAATAATTGTAACCTTTCTTCTATAACAGGGTATATATGATGAGCTTAGAGAAAGATTTTAAGAAAGAAGTTTAATTGAAAAAGATATCTGTCCCATCACCTAACAGAACAGGCCCTCAAAAGGCAAGCAAACTCAACTGATGGCATTTAGGCCTGGAATTCCCCACCCCATTTCCATGTGTTAAAATCTTGTTCCTTAGTATGACACTATTGAAGTGCGGGGAAACTTTAAGAGATGGGTCTAAATAAGGTCTTTTGTTCCTTAAAGCAAGCCCACAAAAGGAAAAAAAGTGGGACAGAGAACAAGGGCCACAGGCTCCTGTGATTCCTCGAAGAGTCCACATTTGCTGCACAGGACATTAGATCTAAGATGGCACCCATTGCGCAGAGAAGTGTGCGCGCGCATACACACACACACACACACACACACACACACACACACACACACACACGCACACACCGGTGAGACAGTGCAAAAAGGAACAGAGGCCAGAGTGGTGGTCTCTTTCTCAGTCTTCGTGGAAGTCCCCCCAGGTGATGATACTCCACCTCCAGCTCCTTCTGGGTTACCTCATTAGTCAGGGCTTTCATTGGAGCACTGTGAAGAGGTGACAAGAAATGATTGGTCAAGGATTTAGGGGCTTGGGATTGGCTCAGCACTGTATATATGCTTATGCACTGGGCAATAAACTATCTCTGGCTGCTGGATTTGGGTTTCCCAGAATTCTTCATATGATCATATTGTTTCTTACCCCCCTTGGTCCTGTTACCACAGATATCTTTCATAGTTTACAAGATCCTTCCAGTTCTGAACTGTACATGAATTATAAATCTGAATTGACAGTCAACATGAGTCTTGTGTGGTACTATTTGATATGCTTTATGCATACAGGAGAGACATCCACTCTGCCTTCTACATAGTTCTGAAGGGGACACTGAGGAGAAGACACAGATTTCAGTGAAAAGTTTGCTGTGAAAGAGAACTCAGAACATCCCAATTGCTCACTTAAAGCAAATCCTAGCTACAAGGGAATTGCAGATGGACAGACTATTAAAGGGTGTTTTTAAAGGTTCTCATTGACTCTGCATTGTACACATCACAATGTGTACCGGGCAAAGAACACATCTTTCCAGCATCCCTAGTTAAATCAATGTAACACTTAAACTGCAGAAAGAACATGAGGCTGAATGCACAAGTCAGTTACAGCATGATTATTTTTCATTTCTAGAAATTATTTTTCACCTTGTTCCTCCTATATCTAAATTAGAATTTGTAAAGCATGCATAAAATCAGGGTAAGCACCAAAACAGAGAAAAAGATTTTTTTTTTTTTGGATGGGGCAGGAGTTGAAAAACCTCAGCTGTTTATTTTCCCAAAGCCAAGATGGTACAAGATTGGTTACACACTGCATTGTGAAAGAACACACTTTTTATTAGTAAAACCCTAATGTTCTGATTTTTTCCCAAATAATAAGTGAGAACTAAAAATCTGAATGGCCATATAATAATATGGGTCCTTTTAAAGGGACAACACTTCTACCCATCTTGAACAGAAACTTGAAGATTGCATGTTAAGATGACAATGGGTTGGACAATTTGAATGATTGAATATGAGGTATAATGACCAAAGAGAATTTAAAGGACGAGACAGTGGAATTTGGATAACAACTGAGGGAGTCTACTAAGAAAGAATGAGGATTTCAAGAGTTTTTACCGACTGTATCTGGCTACCATATGCAGCAAGGACATCTGAGGCAAAAGAAAGCTTTTCAAGAGGGAATGTGGCTCAGTGATTCAGTTTATGGAAAGATAATCATGAAAAAGCCTTTGGCTATCAAAATGATTTGTAGGAGAGGTTGACCGTGAGTCTGGAATTCCACACAGACAGTCACTAGCTTATCAACACTGAGTCTCTTGTTGCTGTGATAAAAATCTCCCAACAAACGTAACTTACAGAAGGAAAGGTTAATGTTGGCTCACAGCTCAAGAGTCCCCATCTATCATGGCAGGAGCTGGCACACTGCATCCACAGTCAGGAAGCAGAAGGTATTGAATGCTGTCTCTCCTTTATATTAGATCTGGGAGCCAAGTCATAGAACTGTGCCAACCACACTTAAGGTGGTGCTTTCCACCGCAGTTAATCCAATCTAGAAAATCCTTAATAGACATGCTCAGATATTTGTGTCCATGATGACATTAAATCCTATCAAGTTGACAATTCAGATTAACCATCACAGTGGGGAAAGCCCTGAGCCCAAATAAGCCTTCTAAAAGGCTAGACAGGAAAGAAGGGAGCAAAGGATCAAAGGGTGAGGCGTTCCACACTCTTTCATGTATGGAAGAAGAGGGACCAACTGTGAGGTGAGAAGAAACCCACACCCACCTAACATTTGAATTCTCTATGTAAGCAGTACCGGTTGGAGTGTCATTAAGCCTCCCAATACAGGATCAGAATTCAACATTTCAAAGAAATAAGATAGTTTATTGGGGAAATCAATGAAGACTGGAATCATATCATCTAGTATATTAAGGAAGAACAGTTTATCTTTCATCAAAGATCTATATCTGAAATAAAGAAAATCTGCTCACGGGGCTGCTTCAGGAGCTTTCAGTGTAATCAACAGCTTCCCGAGGTTAGTGAAACCTTGGCTTCCAGAGAACAGAACACAGCTCCTCAGCTGGTGATAAGGTGAAATCAGTAACTATTAAAGCATTCCATGAGTTTGTGGTCTTATGGGTTTTGTTCTGTGGTCTTTCTTGACCTTTCTGACACCAGGGAGTAGTAAATGTGGTAACTGGCATCATCTTATAGAATGATATATTAATTTTTTTATGTAGAACTCTAGTGAGCCATGTATTCAGAATTCTGGAAGCTGATTCCTGAAAAAAATAATTTTTTGCCTTTCCTACTGTTTATTAGTATATGGTAAAAGTTTGAGCCTCTAATATATATATATGTATATGTATATATGTATATATATATGTATATATATAATGTTGTGGGTCGTGAAAGAAAAATATTGTTTCCTCTGTACAATTTATATTACACTAAGAGAAGCCTTCTACTTGTACTGGACTAAGTATAGCTTGTTGATGGCTTTATGCTTGAATGCATTAATAATAATTCCGCATTGAGTGAGTGATGATAGATATTTGTATGTCAGACGGAGAAATTTTTCTTTTTTCATCATCCTTTCTATACAAGTGGAAAACTGAGACAATTTCTTTATCTTAAAAATGTTTTCCAGTCTTACTTAGTTAAACCTTTGGCTGTATCTTATATACTGTGTCATAGCGTACAGTGCTGGAGTCTGACCATTATGGTATTTGCCAAGCAGGAACAAAGGTTAATTGAAAATCTGTAATAGCTACAATACTATACTGACAAAAATCCTCATAGCTRTTTTCTTCATCTGTAAAGGCTTGAGCCTGTCTTACCATTAATGTCAGAAGCACAAATGGTTCCTTTGAAAGGGATTTTAGAGCACATAGCCAGCAGAGGAGAGAGTTGATGCATGTGGATTGCTTTCCGGGAGGTATGCAATTCTTTTTACATGCTTACTTTAAAATGCTTCCCTTCGTCTACTTAGAACATGAATACAGTGCTCGGCCTCTTCTGCAGGGGATAGCTCTGAGATCTCCAGGGGATGTTTAAGTGCTGAAGTGCTACTGATGCTGTGTCTTTTTCCCAAACGACGATTAAGTTTAATTTATGTATTAGGGACAGAAGCAGATTAACAAACAACAATAATAATGCAGAAAAATTATAGTAATACACTCTAGCAAAAGTTATATGAATGTGCTCTCTAATAATATGTTACYGAACTTTCATTTTTTTCATTTAAAAGAAACACTTTAAGGCCTCCCTTAAACATACAGAGCTTGCCAGTGTTGCTGCTCTTGCATCTTGGAGCTACTAGTAAGTAAAATCCAGGCCAGCTGGATATRAACATTGTGATAATGTGACTGTCAATCTTATGGCCTAAATTACCACTGGTAAGGGACTAGCTGYGTGGTTAATCTTGATTGTGTACTTGATGGGACTTGAAACCACCAAGGAGACAAATCTCTGAGAAAGTCTGTAAGGGAATTTCAATAGAGGTTCAGCAAAAGTGGGAAGATAGTCCTCAAATGTCGGTAGTGCCCTTCCATAGGATTGTGGCCTAGAGTGAATTAAAAGACTCTTAAATTGAGTGTGGCACCAGAAGTCACCTGACTGCTTTCTGACTGCAGACACAATGTGATTTACTGCCTCATACTTCTTGTGCAATAACCACTCTCTCTTTTTCCTAAAAAAGATGGAGTTATATCCTTAAATTATGAGTAATAAGCCCTTCCTTTCTTAAGTTGTCCAGTATTTTGTCACAATAAAAG
>BDUI01005456.1:39575-51002 GCA_002335545.1 Apodemus speciosus
TGGGGCTAGAGATATGGCTCAGCAGTTAAGAGCACTGGCTATTCTTAGAGGATCCAGGTTCAATTCCCAGCACCCACATGGCAACTCACAGCTGTCTGTACCAGCCAGGTGGATCTGACACCCCTCACACAGACACACAGGTAAATGCAGGCAAAAYCTATGTACATAAGATAAAAATAAATTATTTTAAAAAAGAGAGAAAACCTAGCCACTAGGTTAAATTTAACAACCGAACTGTCATATACCTGCTGGGAGAGGAAACTCAGTTTTCTTCAATAGAGTAACACTGGGTACATCAACCACTCCAGGACAGGCTCATGCTCACAAGTAGTTAGCCAGCATAGAATGTACTCCACAGATTTGTTTGTTTGTTCTTATTTGGGTACAGTTTGGTGTGTGTGTGTGGGGGGGCGGATTATGGGGTGGAGTGGARTTTTGCTTTCTTAATTTTGGAAGGGGTTTGTTGTATTGAGTTATTGTTTGTTTTTTGAGAAAGAACTTAAAGTTGGGTTATAGGGATGTGGAAGGATTTGGGGAAGGGAAAGAATATAATCAAAATATATTTAAACTTGAAGAATGTTTTAGATAATAGTAATAAAAAATAATGCTGGGTAAGGCGATACTTACTCCGACCTTTGGGAAGATCCCTCTAGTTGCTGTTCAGCCAGTCTATCTTAATCTGCAAGCCTTAGGTTGCAGTGAGAGCCCTGTCTCAAAGAACAGTAAATAGCATCTGATGAATGGCACCTCAGCTTGACGCCTGGAACACCCAGGAGCATGTTCATGTATGTGAATACACAATGTTTTCTCTTGATGAGTTAATTGTTTCAGATTTTCTTAAAGTAATGGAAAAATGACTAATTCAGTATTCTAGTACTAAATTCTAAGAGAGCAAGAATTTTTCACTTGCTTAATTTATAGCTAAGCAATACATTTACAATTATAATTTATAACGAATAGTTTGCATTTGTTAATGCATTTTCACAGCAGTGTTTGGCACATCCTAGGTGTCTGATAATTGCTTTCTAATTGACTGAGAGATGCTCAAGAGTACCAGGATACACATCAGTCTCTCTTGGCCCTGACTTATTGTAAGTCTCTCTTCTCAACACCAGCTTACCTTTATCATGAGTAACTTTACAAAGACATTTTCTTTACTCTCAGATTCCCTACATTTCTTCTTGCCTGGTGGCTCCCTCTTAGGGATCCTTGCGTCCCCACCCCAGAGGGTCGCCCATATCCAGGCTCCTCTTCTAGTGAACAGGGCCCTTAGTTTTCCAGAAAGGAGCTAGGAGGAAACATGAGATACGGATCAGTGAATGAGTGGAGGTTGCAGTAGTATGCCTAATAGACTCATGGGCAATGGAGGGAAGGGAAGGTAGTATGAGAAGAAGAATCAGGGCTCAGGTAGATCAGGGAATGGAAGCTAGCCATTGACACAGGCGAACATAACAAACAGAAAGCCATTCTAAGAAGAAAGACATGATCTCTAACTGAAACAGTATCAAGTGTATGCTACTCCTGGCTAGCAGAAACTCTTTTAGGCTTCTCATACATCTGGCCCTGCCCCTGAGTTGGCAGGCCAGTGTCTTAAAAGGGAGTTAATCTTTGAAAGTTAGCTGCTGTTGTAACCTTCATTTGTAGTGTTCTGGAAACATGTAAGCAGTCTAAATGTGATGAGTACTGCCTCTCAGTAAGAGGCTGGGCTTTACCGTGCTTTTGTCTCCATGTCTAATACTGGTTGTCTAGAAAGATTTTCTACAAGCAGTCTATTCAGTTACTGTCACTTGTCAATATTTATGTCTTAAGTTTTGGGTAGGAAAATGTGGACCAAACATGTTAAGTTCATGGCTATTTTGGTGAGAACTGTTTTGTTTTGATCTCTGAATTCCTGTCAGATTTTGTTTTTCAATTTCTGACCGTGGGGGGTGCTAGTTAGTGTTGATTAGGGCACCTCACTCTGTTATTAATCCACAACCTCAGCCTTCTACTAGTTCTGTTATCCATAGAATTCTAGACAGTAGCATTAATCCCTGTAGAACTACAACGGTCAAAGCCCAAGATGTCTTTGCTTGCTTCCTCATCTGGTCCTTCCTCCCTTGCAGCAAGTCTAGTCCTCCCTGTAGATTTGTACAGTTTACTGTTATTACCATCCATTTAGAGCACCCTTAAAGCCGTTTATTTTGTAGCTGGTTTTATCAATCTCAATGGGAGGGGGACTAAGTATAGCTTGTAGTTTAATAAACTTCATGCCTGACTTTATCCTTTCCGTGACTTGCTGAGAATTTGAACTTAAGCTCTAGACCTGCAAATCTTTTTCTTCAAGAAAGGAGAATACAGTGGGAGCTCCTGCCTTCTCAATTTCCATACTGTCATCTGAAATGTTTGTGGAGCCTCCTTCCTTACCCTACCTGACTTAGGCCATGTGTGTGAGCTCAGGGCAGCAGTGCCTAGTAATTGAGAACTATTGTTGTTAGCATAAAGTAACCATGAGTAGAAGGAAAAAAGGAACATTTTATTTTTGTTGTTGAACATATCCTCATTATAACTGACCTCGGAGCCATCGTTGTGTTATTGGGACATTTCAGAGAGAAGAATACTTCATCTAGGAAGATGTTTAGTAGACTCATTTAATAGTAATGTGGTGGGGGAAGGGAAATCCTGGACGGATTGGTGGTACAGAGCTGTCGTCTTATTCACTGTGGAGGCTAAAGACTTGAGGGTTACAAGGGAAAGGCTGCCTAGCCTACAGAACAGGTTTAAGGCTAGTGTAGAAAATTTTACAAGGTCTTCTCAAGATACAAAGTAAAACAAAACAAAACAGACAAACAAACAAACAAAAACCAGAATGGGCAAGACACTTAGCTAAGTTGAAAATGCTTATCCCCTGTGTGTGAGGGCCTGGGTTAAATCCCCAGTACTTCAGAAAAAAAATCTAGGTGTGTACACTGATGGCTGCAGGGACTGAGAAATCGAGCCTGTATGTCTTTCCTCTTAGTTATTCTAAGGACAGATAATTGGTACTCTTATAATATTAGTCTTTATAGTGTTCCTTTATTTAAAACAAGCTCCACCTTAACTGTTCTCACACATAACAAAATTAGTAGCATCTTTCACTGATGTAGTTTCAAAACTAGATATAGAGTGAATTTTGATAGATAAAACTCTAACCATTTCTATCGTGAAGTTGGGTATATCTTCTCATTGAATCTAAAATGGTCAATGTATTCCTTATAAAAATAACTAAAAGATAAATTTAAGGAGGAAGTTGTTATATATTTTTGTTAATGTTAGAAGTCACAGCATATAAAGCATGAATCATTTGATTCACATACTAGGCATGTGTATGATGTGTGTGTTTGTGACTCTGTGTGTACATTACAACCATATCTCAGATGTCAGAAAATGGCCTTAGATGCAGACGCTTGCTTTTCTCTTGTGAGATCCAGGGCCTGTTGTAAACCTCAGGCTGTTGGCCTGACAGTGTCTGGGGTCCTCCTGTGTCTGCCTCTGTCTTACTAGAGGGACAGGGGATTACAGTGTGTGCTTAGCCTTATGTGGGTGCTGTGGGTCTGGACTCAGGTCCTCATAGCAGAGCAAGTGCTTTACAAACGGAGCCATTTCCCTGGCCCAACAAATGGTTAGTTTGCCTGCCTGCTAATTTCTAAATGTAATGTTTTAAAAAAATCACATTGGAGTATTATGAATGGAAGAAAAAGCAAGCTATAAAACTGCATATTCCATGTAATATTTGAACAAAGGAGAAGAAAAATAACATTGTGTTTTCTATATTTATTTTAAACAATCTTAGGAAGAAATCAGAAGCTACTTACTGTTAGCAGTAACCACAGTTAGGTGTATAAAGGACARGTGAGGACAGGTATAACATGAATTTAAGAAACTTCAGTACAGTTTTTGGAGTTTCAGAATCGTGGTAGTTTATACACCTGGCACGGAGTGCTAGGGATTGAAGACAAGGTCTCATGTGTGATAAACAGGCACTCTGTCTACTGATTTATACCCCCATCCTGTGGGGTAGAAGCAGACCTTGGGTATTTAATTTAAAACTTCTACTTACAAGACCACCCAAGTCCTGGCTTGGGCCACACTGATTGGGATGGCCAGAAGAAAGACACCCACCTCCCTGCTGTGGGTACCACTAAGATGGACAAATGGAGAGCTGGGAAAAATGGAGTATGTGGTGAAGAAATGCAAGAGAAAGCAAAGCCAAAGGGTTTGTACGCTGTGGCAAATGGTGGTGAGGATCAGGCAAATATGAGAAGGTCATGGTGATATCCCAGCTTGGGCTGCCACCAAGGGCCATTCTGGATCCATCGTCCTGCTGCGGCTGGGATCTCTGTTGGTGTCTCTGGCCCAGTTTACCACAAAAGGCCAAGCAGATGTCCAAGGTCTGGGCTGCCACCAGAGAGCATGTGGATATCTAAGGGCTGCGCTGCCACAGGGAGACATGCTGATCTGAGTGGCCTGGGTTGCCACCTGAGGCCTCGGGGACATCTAGGCTTAGGCTGCTGCTGGGGGCCATGTCTGGTTCATGGTCCTATGGCAGACAGGGTCTGTATTGATGTCCTAAGTCCATATTACTACCAAGGGCCAGGCGGATGTCCTTGGTCTGGACTGCTGTTTTAGGCACTGTGCCCCTCGCCAGCCACCACACTCAGGAGAGCTGGCCCTAAGGTCATGAGAGCAGGAGAGCTGGCCCTGCCCCTTACCTGCTGCAGTACTTGGGAGAACGGGCCCTGTACCTCACCTGGGCAGCACAGTAGTTTGCCCTGGTGGTCAAGGCATGGTGAGCCAGACTCAGTACATGAGAACTGGAGTGCTGCCCCTGCCTTTTGCTGGCTACAGCACTGGACGAGCTCACTGGGACAGTGCCGGAGACTCCTCGGTGGCATATGCTCAGGAGAGCTGGTGAGCCAACTCTCTCAGCTCCCCTCACCCCCAGGCCCAGAGCCAGGACTTTGAGTTGGCTCACCCAACATCTATGGTAGTTATGAGTGCATGAGAGGGCCAGTCCTGCAGATTCAAAGCTGCAGGATCGCTGTGACCCAGGACAACAACAGGATATCCAAGGGGAGTCCCAGTGAGGATCCAGGGTATTTTATTTGGAGGGGTAGAGGGCAGATACAAAGGGACAGGGAGATGAATGGGAGTGGGGTGCATACGAAATTCACAAAGAACCAATAAAGTTTGAAAACAATTCTACTTATAACGAAATGAGTACCAGGAATGGGAGTCATGACTGGATCTGGATTGTAAATCAAGTAAGTCAGTCAATAGAAAAGAAACGAGTCCCAGGCCGTTGGTACTTCACTCTCCATTCCGCTTGGCAGGGTTCTGCCACATAATCCGGTTAGGACTAAGAAAATCAAAATTCTGATATAAAGGGACAAGAGGACAAGCTGACTTCAGTACCATACTGAATGTGTGCAGATTGAMTCATTCTCCTCCCTTTGCTTCAGTTACGTCTCCTATTAGAGTGACTGCGCAGAGACAGAGCCTTCCTTGCTTAGGACAAGAGTCTTTCTATATCTGCAGCAGCCAGCTCAGGCCTTTCATACCTGGTAGAACTGTCTGCTGGAGGGACTCAGAGGAGTTTCTCATTCAGCTTCTGCATGTTTGCTATCTTCTGCTTCCTTTTGTCTTCATCTCCTAACCCAGATCGCTGCTTTTTTGTCTCTTCCTGATTTCATCATTGAATGGGGCCAACCACACTCAGTACTATTGTTGGAATCAGCTCACTCTTGTTCTCAGGTTTCTGCTTTCTGTGCCATCTGGGCACTCTGGACAAGTCGCATCATTCTTCCCCAGTCCAGTTCCATTGTGGAGCAAGGGCTGAGGGAAAACTGGGTAAGCCAGTAGGAGAAGCTCTGGTTTGGAAGTCGGACATTCTCTGTGCAGGACCTTACATTGATGTGTCACTGAGAAGTCAGGACTTTATTCAGTGCTGTGAACATGCTGGGTACTTTGCAAAAGTTTGTTGATTGCCAAGGCAAATCTCCTGCTCTAGTTTCTTCAGTTGAGATGAGGGGTGACTCTTATTCCTCTTTGATACAAAAGCATATTGGAGATAAACGCAGTGTAATGAAACTTGGTGCATAGAAGACAAGACATGGCCAGTTAATACATTAAATATAGGATTCATAAAATAAGATTTCTCAGGTGCATCTGTATCAGGCTCGGAGAGAACGGTGGAGCTGGACTGGATGGGAAAGTAGATTACTACTGCTTTGATCTACTCAGCGATGTCTTTTTTTTTTTTAAGGTTTATTTATTATATGTAAATACACTGTAGCTGTCTTTAGACACACCAGAAGAGGGCATCAGATCTCGTTACAGACGGTTGTGAGCCACCATCTGGTTGCTGGGATTTGAACTCAGTAATTTCAGGAGAGCAGTCAGTGCTCTTAACCAATGAGCCATCTCACTAGCCCCAGTGATGTCATTTTAAAAGGAAAATATTTGTTATGTGCATCAGTGTTTTGTCTATGTAACATGTATGTGCCTGGTACCTGAGAAAATCCCAGAAGGCGGCCTTGGATCCCCGGCATTGGAATTAAAGATGGTTGTATCATGTGGGTGCTAGAAATCGAACCCTGGTCCTCTGTGAGAGCTGCTGGAGAGTTTAACTGCTGAGCCGTATCTTTAGCCCAAATAATGTCTTTCCAATTCTAGATATGAGTGAGCTTTGTTCACCAACACTGCCCTCCTGCCCGAGACAGAGTCTGACTGTGTAGCCCAGGCTGGCCTGTGATTGAAAACTCCTTCTCTTTCAGCTGCTCGTGTCCCAGAATTAAAGGCAGGCACTCCTGTGCCCGTCTCACCCGTGCATCCAGCCACCAAAGCAGTCCCCTCCTCTCTCGGTCTGATCCACTTTCATTTATTTTAGATAAATTAGATAGTTTTGTCCTCAGAACAAATATTTATGAAGAGACAGTCACTGCTGCATTTGTATTTGGTAGGAGGGGACATTACCAGTAACTCCAGGCCACTGCTCTTCATAGGGTGTCCCAGGCTTGACTTGAAGTATAGAAGTAGAGACTATGACCCTAAGATGATTGGCAGCTTTGCCATATTGTTCTGAGACCAGGTAATCAGATAATTGTTTATAACCATAAATTGTTTTTAGAACAAGAAAGATTTTCCTTATTGTGAGAGTTAAATTGGGTATCTTACCTAAAGCAGAGTGGAAGTGAGAACTAATCAAAAATTTCTACCAAGAGCTTATCCTCGAAAGTGAATGCCAACAGCAAATGTCGGATATTAGACAGCATGTCTCAGGATAGACACAAATCTACGCTGCTGAAGGCTAGGGTCAGGCTCAAATTCTGGACACTAGACTTCAATTAGTGTCCTCAGGAAAGGGTTCCTTACAGGAGTGTGTTTGGGGAGATCAGGAGGCACTTTACGGCTCTGCATGCTGTCTTCAAGTCCCAGGGTAAGGGATGAAATTTTCTAAGGCCGTAAGTCAATGAAAACCGAAGGGCAAGCCTGTGACAGGTCAAGGACGTGAGGTGGAGAGTCGGCTTGGGACGGGGACAGACGGGGTCTGGGCTGTGAAGGCACCTGCCCTAGAGCCAGGGCCGTCACAGACCTTCTGTAGTCCTGTGACAAGTGCCTCAGCCATTTTGTCCCTTTTCTTCCTTAAAAAGTAACTGAAGTTTGTAGAGCCTTGCTTTCCTGCCCCTTCTTAAGGGGCTGCAGTTTGCACGTGCCCACTCATCACAGGAATTCGTAAGCCAGCAGAAAAGATTCTTTTTCTCCTAATAATATAATCTGATTTTTGCTATTGTTCTGTGTACTGTTTTCAAGGCATAAATAAGTAAAATAAGTAAAGTGGAAGAAAATCATTTGGAATATTAATACTTCGAGCTGCTTTTTTAGGCTCTATAATTTCATATAAATTATTTAATTTGGGATCTCAGGTAATTATAATTATGAATGCCTTGTTTTGTTTTGTTTTGAAGTTTTAATATTTTGAGGTTTGTATAACCCCTTTTTAATGAAGCCATGCCTAGTTAATTATTTTTGTTTGTTCAAATGAAACAGTGCATTAAGTATGGAATTAGATTAATGAAGTAAATATTATGAATCATACACTCTCTAATCTGATACTCATTCTTATTTTTCTGATCCCCTGTTTTGTTTTCTGCCCTTCTTTCTCTCTTCATCTAGGTTGTCGGCGCAGTGTGAAGCTGTTGGAGCGAGGGCGCAAAGGTACAGGGTGAGGTAATGCCCGGCTGCCCCAAAGCGTCTCCGGTTGTGGAGTGGATATTCCCGCCATCTCTGTATGAATCTAATGTGAGGGGCTTCTTTGTGGAAGGAATCCTTTGCAAGAGCACATCAGCAGGAAAGAGAAAGAGACATTCAGTTGGAGGGCTCTTGCTGAAATGGGTTTAACTCTCCTTTTGCCAGTCACCACTAGCCTGACCTCATACATTTTTAGTACAATGGAGTGGCTGAGCCTTTGAGCACAGCACCATTACATCATCGTGGCAAATTAAAGAGCGAGGTGGGGAAAGAGGACTTATTGTTGTCATGGCCCATGAGATGACTGGAACACAAATTGTTACTGAGAGGTTGGTGGCTCTGCTGGAAAGTGGAACGGAAAAAGTGCTGCTAATTGATAGCCGGCCATTTGTGGAATACAATACGTCCCATATTTTGGAAGCCATTAATATCAACTGCTCCAAACTAATGAAGCGAAGGTTGCAACAGGACAAAGTATTAATTACAGAACTTATCCAACATTCTGCAAAGCATAAGGTAATTTCATTTATGACTTTTTTAAGTAAATGGATATACTAATTCAGAAAATATTTTAATTGAAGCTTCTTTTTTAAGTATAGAAAGCAATTTGAGGAAATTTTGGTTGCTTTTTAGATTTGGTAATCTCGCAATACCTAAAAATAACAAATATACTGTCACATTAAGAATATTTTTTAAAGATTGATTTATTTATTTAATATATAYGAGTACACTGTAGCTTCAGACACACCAGAGGAGGGAATCTGTTCCCATTACGGGTGGTTGTGAGTCATCATGTGGGTGCTGGGAATTGACTGCAGGGCCTCTGGAAGAGTAGACAGTACTCTTAACTGCTGAGCCATCTCTCCAGCTCCACACTAAGAATGTTTTAAACCAAGCCAGGCATTGTGGCTTACGCCTATCTAGCATGGAAGGCTGAGGGGAGGCCTGCTACAAATTTAAGGCAAGCTTGGGCTACATAGTAAGACCCTGTTGCAAAAATGCCACAAGAAGGAAAAAGACATTTTAAACTATACAGAAGAGCTTACTTATTGTATTGTAATTTGGACACATGCTGTGTTCCTTTATATATTAATATCTCATGAAATTGTCTTATCAATTTAAACAACATTTTGTATTCTGTTATCTTCAAACACACTGAAAGTCATTCAAGTTCTTTGAAAGTAAGAACTAATGGTTAGAAGTGGAAGTAACATTAACGTGTGGTAATATTGGTTAGGACATTATGTTCAGGAAAAATTATTACTGAGATAATGAAGTATTGTGTACATGTTAAGAGAAGTCTGTTCCCCTCACCCCCTTTTTTGAGTAGGGTTTCGTATGCCTCAGGCTGTTCTCAAAGTTGCCCTTGAACACCTAATAAGTGCATCGTTTAGTAAACAACTGATTTCCTTCCCATTATATGGGAAGTGTGTGTGTGTGTGTGTGTGTGTGTGTGTGTGTAAAAGCCAAAAGAAAAGCTTGGGTATTATCCTTAGAAATGTAAACAGCCTCCTCTTGAGGTATCTTCCTGGCTTGGAACTCAGCAATTAGGCTAGCTGGCAGGCCAGTGAACCTCAGACCTCAGACACACACACACACACACACACACACACACACACACACACACACGAGACAACTATAATCAACTTTTTAATGTGGGTGCTGAGTACCAAACTCAGATCTTCATGCTGAGATAGCTCCTCAGTCTCTTGTAGGAACTATTTTAACAAATTTTTTTTTGGTGGAAGATTTTTTTTTTAATTTTGCAAATTATATCATTTGTGAATTTTACCATTTTATATTTTTTAGYACATCTTAAAAGTAGCATCAATTTTGACTTTGAAAAGTAGCATGTAAGTACACAACCAACCACTTTTTTGCTAATTTTACCCAGTAAATTGATTACATCTCATTTTTATTCAAGTTATTAATTGAAATAAGAAGCCATTAACTGTTTCAAGACCCCTGGGCTGGAGAGATGGCTCACTGATAAAGAGCACTGACTGCTCTTCCAGAGGTCCTGAGTTCAATTCCCAGCAACTGTATGGTGGCTYGCAACCATCTGTAGTAAGATCTACTGCCCTCTTCTGGTGTCTCTGAAGACAGCTACAGTGTACTAACATAAAATAAATAAATCTTTAAAACAAAACAAAACTGTTTCAAGGCTAGTAAAATGTGAGCTCCTACAGAGCCAGTGACGTGTTAGATTATTTTCTCACACGATCCTTTTTTGAGACAGGGTCACAAGTGGCCCAGACTGGTTTTGAATTTGTGTTGGGTAAGCATGACGTTGAATTCTTGATTCTTCTCCTTCCAACCTTCCACGTGCTGCAAGTGTGGACCAAGATGGCAAGTGTGCAGTGCCATTCAGGGCTTGCGGCTTCCTTCTTAACAACTGCACATTTGCATTTTAGGTTGACATTGACTGCAGTCAGAAGGTGGTAGTTTATGATCAAAGTTCCCAAGATGTTGGCTCTCTGCCGTCAGACTGCTTTCTCACTGTACTTCTGGGTAAACTGGAGAAGAGCTTCAGCTCTGTTCACCTGCTTGCAGGTGAGTCTGGGGCCCAGTGGAGGGCTTGGTCTGTYACTGCRCTGGATCTAAGAGTGTCTYAGCTGACGTGTGAAGTCAGTCACAGCTTTCGGTTGATATGAGGGCTTCACTGATCTTGAATACTGTCATTCCTCCTCATTAAATTTGTGACATGGTGTTTTACTTTTTTTTTGTTTGTGAGGCAGGGTCTCACTATGTAGCCTAGGCCTCAAGTTTGAAGCAGTCCTTCTGCCTCAGTTTCCTTAGTATTGGAATTACAGGTGTGAACTGTCACACCTGGCTGGGTCAGTTTATTCTAACCTGACTAAAATGCCACTTTGTGTCTTGTTAGCTGGCTCGTAGCTTCTTGCTTGTGTTGACGATTTTCTGTGTACCTGCTGTTTAAGAACACTAAGTGATTTGAATCTCAGCTCTTAGGAGTTCTTACCTTTTGGCTAGAACCAGACCAGCATTACAGGGTCAGATTCTTACTATATATACTTGAAGGTGACTCCAGACATAAGCTCACCTTCTCGGGCATGTGAACAATGAAATAAAGAAATAAAAATAATGACATAATGAAATAAAGAAATAAAGAGCAAATTTTGCAGACTCTTTCTTCTAATT